>JBAMHV010000004.1:14468179-14487293 GCA_037177535.1 Pseudomugil gertrudae | reverse complement strand
GTATTTTTTGTTTTTCCTTAATTTCTAATATCATATTATAAAAAGTAGGTGCTAATATTGTCCAGAATTCTTTATAGGATTCAGCTGGAAAACCATCTGGACCTGGTGCTTTGTTACTGGGCGTAGAGCTTCATGGAGCTCAATGACTGAAAGAGGTGCATCCAACGCTGTCTTATTTTCTTCACTTAATTGTGGAAGATGAATATTTCTAAGGAATTGATTAATATTCTCATCTGTTGTGTCAATTTGAGAAATATATAATGTTTTATAGAATTCTTTAAAGTTATTATCTATCTTATCTGGGTCATGGTTGATCTTTCCATCTTGATCTTTTACAGGGAAAGTTGTTGTTTTCTGTAGCCATTTTAACCTCTTCTTCCCTGTACCAGCTCCCCGCACATTCCATGTTACAAACCTCAGTGTGTTCATGATCCGACACCAGAGATGAGTCCTACATACATGCTACTAAAGTGTGTATCTCTGTGTGTCCCATTACTTATTAGTTTGAGTGTGTGTATGCTTGATGAATGTGCATAGTAAGTCAGTGCATTTAATGATGTTATCAGTGCTTCTGTATGTGTTACTTCATATATTGCTGGTGAGCGTTTGTGTGCACTTTGTGGAGACCTGATGTGTGTCAGTAAGCTAATGCTGGTGTTTGAGCGTCTGCGTGCCCCGCAATTTAAATCAATATTACAGGTGAGATTACAGTTTACTGTGAAAGAGTGAGAAAAAGTCTCTTAAGTTCACACAATAGTGCTCAGAGGATGTTAACTCAAGTTTAACTGGTTGTTTGAACATTGTGGCTTTGTCATGTGCAATGTCCAGGATAACACTTGCTCTCTTCAGTGAGTCTTTGCTCAATAGCATTGGTATGTTAGCTGGGACAACTTCAGTTTCTATTTTCCCCACACACTGTCAATCACTGCTGACCCTAAAGCCTCCACCATAAAGATTTCTGCATGAGACAAAGTTTAATTGGAAAACAGTGATGTTGCATTCTTCATATTCATCTTTCTGTCCCTCATCTTGTTATCAGTTTGACACTTTCTCTTTTGTGCGGACAGTCCTTTGCCCAATGAAATGTGCTCTGGCAAACTGCACATCTTGTTCTCCTGCCGCATTTATCATTGGGATTTGTACCTTGCATCACAGTCTGGGACTGCAGGCTGCCAAATTTGCCTTCATTTTATAACTGGGTACTTTGTGTAATAGACACACTCATCATCTGCACTCATCTGCAGTGGGCTGCTGTTCCCTCTTGTCGAGTGACGTCTCCAAAAATTATTTTTAGAAAAGAATTCATATCAGCAAAAGAAACATTTGACCAAGCTGTTAGCCCTAGCTGTTTGTCTTTTAAGTGGAGACCTGCCATATCCAAAAGTTTAAAGGCTAGCACAGCATCTGGGAGCTCCATTTTAAACAATTGTAACTTGTACCTTCGCTCAAACTCAACAAAGTAACCCACCATAGACACATCGCTCTCTCTAGTGATACAATCAAATTCTGTGTATGCTTCATACTGCCGATCCTTTTAAAAATACTGAATCCAATTTTGTCAAGAGTGTTGCCATACCGGTTTCAGAATTTAAGCCATCAGCGCTACAATGATATTGATATACTGCACCTTGAAAATATTGAACAAACATCAATACTGTATTCATTTCAAAGACACTCTTGTGTTAAGTTAGCATAATATAATGGATTAGAATTCAGTTATTCCTTAAAGGCATCCAAAGCATTTTATATTCAATCCAATATTTTTTTAATAACAAAGATTTTAACAACACCTCCCTCTCTGCTACTCTACCAACATTCCAACAATTTGTACTGCTCCACCAGAGAAAATAAAATACAGCTCCTCTGCCCTGCCGCCGTTAGAAAGATCTGACCATAATCTGGTTCTTCTCACCTCCTACAAGCCCATCGTTCAGCAACAACTTGTCATTAGAAAGACTATTATTACCTGGTCTAATACGGCTGAAGATGCTCTGAGAGGATGCTTCAAGGCTACAGACTGGAATGTCCTCTGTGAACCTCATGGAGATGACATCAACAGCTTGACTGTGTGTGAGACAGATTATATAAACTTCTGTGTGGACAGCATCATTTCAATAAGAAATGAACAAGAAACCCTGGATCACCAGTGAGCTGAAAGAGCTGCTGTAAATTTGAATTTCCCTCTGGGATTAATAACGTATTTTTCATTTCATATTTATTTACTCCTCATTTATACTTAGTGATGGTTAGCTACATGTGAAGCCACAGCTGCCCTTTGGCAGACTGATGGAAATGCAACAGCCTATGCATGCCAGTGGCTTTTTCAACCACCAGCAAAACAATCATTAACAATCATATTCCAGTGATGCTGCTGGAGGCAGGAAGGGGGTATCTTGCCCAGGGGCATGAAATGACAGATTAACAAGGGGAGCAGGATCTGCTCATTGAACAAACTGCTCTACCTCCCGAAGCACTGCCATCCTGTTTTATCTCAAATTATTGTTCCTTATGTGTGCTGTGGTTAAAGCATTCTTACTGTTCTTTATGTGAATCTTTGTAAAGATATTCAGAAAATATATTTTCAGCTCCCCTCAACATTGGCTGGACAGCAAGTGTCCAAGAATTCCTTATTAAAGTTATTGAGTGCCATATGTGTGTTTGTATTTGTGTTTATAGGGTCCAGCTGGGAAGGATGGGCTTCCAGGTCATCCAGGTCAGAGAGGAGAGCCAGTAAGTGATACCATAAAAGCTAGGCAATTAGTGAGCCTTTTTTGTTGAGAAATGCATATTACTTTGTGAATACACATAAACACATGATATATATATTTAAAAAATATATGAAAGAACCTTTAACCTCATTGGGACCAGATTTCAGTCTTTATTGGGATTATTGCTTTTTAAACATTGTTTCATTATGGGAAGAGATAACTAATGACTAGAAACCCTCACATTAAATTGTTTTTTTCAATAACAGGGCTTCCAAGGACAGACGGGACCTCCGGGACCCTCAGGTGTTGTAGGACCGCAAGTATGTGTCATTTTTTTAGTCTAATACTGAAATAACGGAGATCTTTCCTGCTTGGCTTTGTGTGTGATTGGTGAGTCATGTAATGATTTTTAATTTGGGCTTAAGGGTAAATCAGGAGAACCTGGCCCAACAGGAGATCGAGGTCACCCAGGAGCACCAGGTGTACCTGGAGAGCACGGTTTACCTGGAGGTGCTGGAAAGGAGGGTGGAAAGGTCTGTGCACAAAACATGGCAACTGATATAATCAAGCAGCATTCTTTTTTATTTAATTATTCTATGCTATTAATTTTATGTAATTTTACTTTATTGTTTGTGTTGTTCCTTTTTTGGCCTTTTAGGGTGATCCTGGTTTACCTGGGACATCAGGCAAGATTGGTCCTCAAGGACTGAAAGGGTTCAGAGGAAGCCGAGGAGCTCCAGGAGTTATGGTAACATACAAAGACAAGCTTTTTTTTAACCATAATGAATAAAATAGGCTGTGTAGTCAAACATTTGCTTACTATTTATAGGGACCTCCTGGTCTTAAAGGAGGATCAGGACCTGATGGACTCTCGGGGGCCATTGTAAGCTTTAATATTGCTGCAACATACATGCACAGTGTTTCTTCTAAAAAATTTTATGGTGTTTCATGATGATTTGGGATTTGAGCAATGTTTAATACAAGATTTTTTAGCATTTACTACCATGAATTTCTATCAAGCTATTTAAGGAAAATTGTGCTATCTGTAGGGACCGACAGGTGAGAGGGGTCCCCCAGGAACTGCTGGTGCCATTGGACAGCCCGGTCGGGCTGGAGCAGTGGGAGGACCTGGACCAATGGGAGAAAAGGGGGAGCCTGTAATTATAACTAACACATTTATTCTGTTCTTTTTGCATTTAATTTATATTGTTTTCCTGTTAGATTAATTTTTCCCTTTCTTTGTATGTTTTCAACACTTTATTGTACATACAAGTAAATACACTTTATTATATGTGTGCATTATTTGTTTCAGGGAGAGAAGGGCCCTATTGGACCAGCAGGCCAGGATGGGGATCAGGGACCAGTAGGAATGCCTGGAGCTACAGGCCCTGCAGGACCTCCTGGAGATGACGGGGATAAGGCAATTAGTTTTGTTTGGCAAGCTAGGTAGAAGGGCTTTGAGGTCTTTCGGTCAGGTCTTATCTGCCTGAGAGGACATATTTTGTTAAACTGGTTCATTTCTAGTCATCCTATCTTCCTCTGTCAGGCAGAGCCCACCAAGAGTCCATTCTTGGCCCTTTGCTTTTTTTTTAATCATAATACCTCTTTCGCCTATGGGTCAGTTTTTAGGAAGCATGTAATCTCTATGCTGATGACAGCCATGTTTACGTCCCTCTAAAACGTAAGGACTCTTATTCTCTACAAAAACATTTAAACTGTCTTACAGTAGTCAAAGCCTGGATAGTCATGTAATTTCTTCATTTTAATTAAAGAAAAAGACAGAAGTTATGGTTTTTGGTCCTGGTGCCAGTGGGTTCTCTCTTGTAGACTTGGGCCCTTTGGCACAATATTGTAAGGCTGCTGTCACAAACCTGGGAGTGAAACTGGATAGTGATTTTAATCAAGACAGGCAGATCAGTGTTGTGGTCAAATCTAGCTTTTACCAGCTAAGACAACTGGCAAAGGCAAAACACATTGTTTCAAAACTGAATTTTGAAACAGTTATTCACACTTTCATTACAACACGGCTGGATTTTTGTAATATCTTATTCAGTGTCTCAAAAATCCCTGTGTCGTCTGCAGCTGGTCCCGCAATGCTGCAGCACATTCTCTCTAGCACTGCGGGAAGATGAAGGAGAGAGCACATTCAGCCTGTTTTAGCCACACTGCACTTGCCGCCTGTTCTTTGTAGGAGCCATCCATCCATTTTCTACCGCTTGTTCCCAGAGCAGGATCGCGGGGGGGCTGGAGCCAATCCCAGCTGTCAACGGGCGAAAGGCGGGGTACACCCTGGACAGGTCACCAGTCCATCCAGGGCCAACACAGATAGACAAACAACCATGCTCACTCACTCCTATGGGCAATTTAGAGTCTCCAATCAGCCTATCCCCAAGGAGCATGTCTTTGGACTGTGGGAGAAAGCCGGAGTACCTGGAGAGAACCCACACTAACACGGGGAGAACATGCAAACTCCACACAGAAAGGATCCCGGTTGGAGCCCCGCTCACACCAGGAATCGAACCAGCAACCTTCTCGCTGTGAGGCCACAGTGCTAACCAGCTGCGCCACCGTGAAGCCTCTTTGTAGGATTAATTTTAACATTTTTTTGTTTTTAAGTCTTTAAATGACCTTACCCCACCCTACCTCGCTGAGCTTCTACACATGTACTCCTTCTCCTGGGCCCTCCGGTCAGCAGATCAGCTGTTCCTGGAGGTCCTGAGGATGCGGAGGAAGCTCAGAGAGGACAGGGCCTTTTCTACGGCAGCGCCACACCTGTGGAACTCTCTGCCACTGCAGGTCAGACAGGCTTTTTCACTTTCCAGTTTAAATCCCTTCCTAAGACCCACCTCTATAAGTTGGCGTTTCACTCAGCATGAGCTTTTATGTTGGTATTGCTGTTATTATATTGTTTTATTGGTTTTATTTTTTTATTGATTTATTGTTTAATATTTTAATATTTTAGTCATTTTATGTTCAGCACTTTGATCAGTAGTTGCTGTCAGAAAGTGCTTTTATAAATTTGGCTTAGCTTGACTTTGTAATATTAATCTATGTATGTGTGTCCACAGGGAGAGGAGGGGGGGCCTGGGCAGAAGGGAAGCAAGGGAGACAAAGGAGAAGCAGTGAGTTTGCAGTTGCAGAAATGTGTTTTCATGATCTGCTTCATAACGCGAGCAGCCCTGGTCATTCTGAATATGTGTCTTATTCTCATTCGCTCTCTCTCGACAGGGTCCTCCAGGCCCCACCGGCACTCAGGGGCCAATTGGTCAGTCCGGACTTCCAGTGAGTCTTTTTTCTTATTAACTTCTGGTTAATATGAGGCAACAGTCCTTTGTCAAGCATCATCCATCAGATCAGTTAAATTGTATAATAATTTGGACTGCCACATTGGATTTGGATTACCACATGAACAGATTGGTTTATCTACTCATTTAACTCTTGCAAGAGAGCAGATATTTATATTTTTACAAGGTGATGTAAAGTCCATCATATTTAAGGAATTTACACAAGCTGGTCTTCATGACAATTTGCATGACAATTGTGTCATAGATGTAATGCCAGTAAATGATTCTGTGTGTATAACAGGGTGTGGATGGGCTACCAGGTCCCCGGGGCCAACAGGGAATGTTTGGGCCAAAAGGTGATGAGGGACTGCGTGGCTTCAAGGGCTCTAGAGGACCAAGAGGATTACAGGTGCAGTTTGTGTTTTTTATCATCACTGGAATCTGTTTAAGAGACATCTTTGAAGATATGATGTGGACATTGATCTCTACACACTAATCTCCTGATCTTGTTTGTGTATTTTTAGGGTATGCCTGGCCTACCAGGTGAAAAGGGTGAAAGTGGACATGTGGGTTTAATGGTGAGTTCACATTCTGTTTCAGTCTTTTTAGATTCTTTTATTTTACTTTTAAAATTAATTCAACTTTATAATATGATCTTAGGGTCCACCTGGGCAACAAGGCCCAACTGGTTCTCAAGGACCAGTCGGGGGGCAGGTTTGTATAAAATATTTGTAGATCTCCATAAAGCTAAATGCTTGTTTCAGGATTACAGTAAATATCCATGATCTCTGTCTACAGGGGCAGACTGGTAGACCAGGGATGATAGGAACAGCAGGTGTTGTTGGGGAGAAGGTAAAAAAAAAAGTTAAATGATACATTTTACAAAAAAAAAATCTTTTAAAATTATACTCTTCTACAAAATGACTTCTTTTTCCTTTTAGGGTGAGGATGGTGAAGCAGGTGACCCTGGACCAGTTGGTATTTCAGGAAGGCCGGTGAGTTTGTTTGCTTTTTTATGGGGCATATTTAATTCTATCTCATTAATTTCTCGTGTCCCCCATCCCTCAAAACTGCTATTTCTCTTTGTAAAAAACTTTAGGGAGAAAAAGGAGATCAAGGGGAAAAAGGGGATACAGGTCTTTCAGGAGCAGCTGGACCGCCAGGAGCCAGGGGTCCTCCAGGAGAAGATGGAGCCAAGGGCAATTCTGTGAGACACACAGTCATAATAACATTATCATATCACAGAGCATTATGAAACAGTATACACTACTGTGTTGAGATGACACAATGTTGATTGTTAAAAACTGGATAAAAACTCCAGAACACAAAACACTCCTACAAACTCCATGTTACATATGATTCATTCAAACATATAACTACAAGCTGTACGGCTGTTAGAAAAAGAGGTAAACGAATGAGTCTCCAGTCATCTTCTTGAGTCTTCATAGTTGAGCTGGTCTCCACGAACCAGTTTTCTGAGTTACTGGATGGTGTGCCAGCTGCACATTATAATTTGCATAAGTTAATCAAGCTGTGCCCATAGCACCAGTGCAGTCATAATACCATCATATTAAGTTTTTTACTATGGATTTTTTCTATAGATATCAGTAGTATTGAAAGCAGAAATATCCAGCGAAACCAAAATGTGCATTATCCCTTTTAGCTATAGACAATAAATAATCAAACTAGAGGAATGAAAGCACATATTTTGTTCTCTCCATTTGATAGAGAAAAAATAATTTTGACATGTTGAATAATGACAACTGAGTTTATCTGATATTTATTGATATTTATCAAATATAATTATCAAATTGATGTAAGTGCTGCGTTTTATCTAAAACTATAGATTATGACCTTAGTGTTCCACAGATTGTTAGCAATAAACCCTCAGCGGAGGCACCTAAAAGCTTTATAATTTCTTTGTTTTTGTATCTTCTGCCTTTGATGAATTTGTCTCAGTCCCCTGTTCTGCTGCTCTTTGCTAGTCTGAGCTAATGACTTTATCTTTTTTATATAAGATTATTTATCATCTGAGACCTTCAGGTTTCCCCAGAAATGCTGTCCCACTGCAATTATTCAAGGGACCTATTTCCATTTTAGGACCATCTCTTACTTTTGTTCCTAACCGCAGGCCATGCTAAGGTGTGTTACTAAAGACACATACAATATTATAACCATTGCTGAAAAATTACTGGTTCCAACCATTCTGTGTAATTTTAGACCAATTTTTAAGCTTGTTTTTATATAAAACATTTCAGGGGGGTTTGTTTTTACACAGTTAAAAAGAGCTTGTAGAAGTAGATAATGTTTTTTGAGGTTTTTCAGTATGGTGTTATGTATCTCCATAGCTGAGTCAGCTCTTATGAGGGATTTTATTGATGTTCTATTAGCTACAGATTATGGTGATTATATAATCCTAGTTTTATTAGATTTTAAGATTTAACAGCTGCTTTTGTGATGGTAGATCAAAACATTTCAATGAGCGTCTGGAGCCTTGGGTTGGCATTCAAGCCGTGCAGGGTACCGGCCTTGCTTGTCTGAGACAACATGTCATGTAATCATCTGTCATAAAATCACTATTAAATTGTCTTCATGAAATTTAAGACTGAATCACTTTTAACAGGCAGATTAGTTCAGAGGTCAAATGAAATCAAACTATTTATAAAGCACTTTTCATAAAAAAGCAGTGCTTCAAAAACAAGTTATAAATAGGTTTCATACCCTCAAGTATAAAACATTAAACTCCAGTAACACACACCTGCTCATATTCTCTTTTTCACACACTCATCATCACACCCCTACAGCACACATATAAAAACCTCACCCCTGTGCACATACATAAACTCTGGCTTCTAGTTTCTGTGTCTTTAAATGAAACATTAATATAAAAACGAACAGGAGATAAACATCTACGGATAATCATTTGCTGAACATTGCTAGCTGGCTTTTTCCTGCTATGGCACCAGTCAAAGGTTACCAGTACCTGAAAGAGAGAGCACATTGTTCCTGTTTAGCCTCATTACACTGTCTGTTTGTTGTTTTTAGGGTTAATTTTAAAATCCTTTTATTGGCTTTTAAAGTCTATAAATGACCTGGTCCCACCCTACCTCTCTGAGTTGTTGCACATGTAGTACCATGCCGGTTCCTCAGATTAGCTGCTCCTAGTGGTGCTGAGGATGGGGTGTCAGCACAGAAGGGACAGTTTTTCCATGGTGGGACCACAACTGTAAAAGTTAGATAGGCCCATTTACTCTCCAACTTAAAATAGCTTTTTAAAATATTTTTCTATTGGCATATATCATTGGCATTTTTTGCTTTCGTTATATTTTCTCTTTATTTTAGTCTTTATGTTTTTTATTTATTTTGCGTTCTTTATGTTCAGCACTTTGTTTGGTAGCTGCTGTTTTGCTTTATGAATAAAGTTGGCTTGGCTGGCTTGGACATTTGCTTCACATTTCATATAGTGTGATAGTTTTACTGATCCTGTACTTTCTATTCTCAGCCTCTTTAGATATTACATAACAAAGTTTCCTGTATAATTCTGAACTTCATCAACATTCTCCTCACCACAGGGTCCTATAGGTCTGACTGGTGACCTCGGACAACAGGGAGAAGCTGGACCAAATGTGAGTTTCTGCTTCTCTCTTCTTCAACACCTCTGCCAAGTGGTGCTTTTCAAATCCATTTTATTTCTAGTGGTCAGCAACATCATACACAAACTGCTGAGTTTCATGAAGCAAAGTGAATAGATTTTATGGACATCCATATCAATTGATTTGATCTAAAATAAGATTTTTAGGTGATTTATTAGGAACATCTGTTAGAGGAAATAAAGAATTAGTCAAACTTCGAAAAGACATCCTACATAAATAATCAATCTAAGGTATTCAGACGAGAATAGAAAGTTACAACTAGAAATCTCAGTTAATGTTTTTTTCTCAATCAGTAGTCTACTTTTTTTATGTTGTTTTGCTAAGTTTTCCCTGCCCACAATGTTTATTGCTCTTCAGGGTATAGACGGCCTCCCTGGAATTAAAGGGGACATAGGAGACCCTGGAAAATCTGTGAGCTTCTCCTTTTATCTCATAATTTTAAACAGCATTAACAACTTCAATACAATAATATGGTAGATGTTGTTGTTGACAGCATGAGGAAACACAATAAGATCTGATGTTTTTCAATTTCTCAGGGACCACCAGGAGCCACAGGGGAACCTGGACCACCTGGCGCTCCAGGGCGAAGGGTTTGTGTTTTTTACTTTAATGTATCACAGCCTTCCTTTGGAGAATAACTGAAGTTATTATGTTTCATCTGTCAATTAGTTATTTAACCCAATCTAAGTGAGTGGCTTCTCAGTAGCTACTGTGTGAGAAGACACATCGTGTTAGTACGGAAAAAAAAAGATGGGGTCTGATTATTGATCTGCTTCAACCAAACGATAAAAATGAATAGGTATATTAACAAACTAGGCCGTCTGAAGATAACTATAAAGCTCTAACAACACATTTTATCTCTGTAGTTAATAAGTAGTTGTGCTGAGATGCACAATGCGGTCTGTTTTGTCCAGATTTTTGGTCCAGTGAGATGGATGAATCAGAGTAAGAAGACAAGTCAATGCATCTGTCATGTCTACCTGTGGGGCAGGTGTATAATCTGAGTTTTGCTTCATTGACCATAAATTAACCAGTTTTTTTTCCATCAATAGATTTTTTTTCTTGGGATATGCCAAAACTGGGATTCATCAGACTCATATATTGAGCCTATGAGACAGATCAAGCCTCATCAAGAATATTTGGAAATCTTTCAGTGATCAGTGAAATGTTGCCAGAAACTAACAGCAACAACAACAAACAAACAAACAAACAAAAAAACCCTAAAACAACTCCAGATAGAGAACATTTTGTGTAAGCTTATTGATGTAATCAAAACAATGTAAAAACTATAAGAAAGACAAACATTGTTTAATAAATTATCAGTATATTTTTTTCAATTTTTTTTCTAAGAATTTTCTGTTTATTTAGATAAGAAACTTTATTTTTCCACTAAGGTGGATTAACACATTTAGCTTAATGCATTCTCATAGCAAACATATATGTATATATATATTTTTTAAAGGATTTAGTAAATTTAGATCCTTTTGTCTTTTAGGGCCACTTGGGAAAACCGGGAAAGGAAGGAAAAGCAGGTTTGAAAGGTTCAAAGGTGAGAGTTAGAAACATCTCTATGAATAAAAACTTTATATCTGCAGTTTCTGATGGTTCCTCTGCTTTTAGGGTGCTCCTGGGTTGGAGGGACCCATTGGTAAGACGGGGCCCATGGGTGCTCAGGGTCATCCTGGGAAGCCTGGCCCCCAGGGCCTAAGAGGAATTCCTGGGCCTGCAGTAAGTCTATTTAACAACCAAAACCCTGAATCAATTTATTTAAAACGCAAAGATGGCAGCTCAATTACTTTTGCTTCTGCTTCCATCAGGGTGAGCAAGGTTTAAATGGACCGCCTGGCCAGACAGGACCGCCGGGCCCTATGGTAAAAACACGTTGTTTGTTGAATGCCGAAATATTCCTCTAAGCAAAAGATAAATGACAACTTGGCAGAAACATTTTTTTACAGTCATGGATTACACCAACTATCTCTTTTGGATTGCTTTTATTTGTGTTGGTCATGCCTTTGACCTTTTTGCCATCAGGGTCCACCAGGTTTACCTGGACTGAAGGGGGACCCTGGCAGGAAGGGAGACAAGGTATGTCAAAACGGCACAAAGAATGAGAACCTATGAATGATTGCTTTTGTTTTCACTCATGTATTGTATGTTTGCAGGGTCATGGTGGTCTTATAGGTGTGATCGGGCCACCTGGAGATACTGGAGAGAAGGGTGACAGAGGACTACCTGGAAACCAAGGACTACAAGGTCCCAAAGGAGATGAGGTTTGAAAACGCATACACTTAACACACACAGGCTAAGACTTCAAACAAACACAGAAAACAGACCACCCATCAATTTATCTTTAACTGTTATCTGGTTAAATTATTATCCTTTTAGTGTACAGAACTTATTCAGATAAACTTTCAACCTTGATCACAAAATACAGACTTCTTCATTTGGGGGCCATCAAAGCAGGAAGCTTGTTAACCACTTATAATAATTATGCATTAAGAAATTTTAATGAAAAAAAATTATATTTGTCTTGATAATAATAATTTTATTAGTTATTAAGAAAAATAACTATGACAATGTTAGCCTACTATGTTTTTAATAAATATATGACATAATATTATTTCAATTATGGTAATAAAGATATGTTTTGAGCATCTATTAATCTAATGTATAAAATTAACGTAGTACTACAACATAAGTTGGAAATCATAATATGGGAAGACATGAGCTGCTTGGTGAAGGTCTGTGCCTTCTGAGTGTTTTTCTAGTTACTATTCATTCATTTTCTTTACCTAATTCAACTCAGAGTCAGGCAGAAACTGAGGCTGGCAAGAGGCTTGGTGCATCCTAGACAGGTCGCCTGTCCATCATATGGCCAACACAGCGAGTCAAACAAGCACTCACACTCACTTGTAGGGAGAAATTAGAATCACCAATCAACCTCACATGCATGTCTAGATGGTGGGAAGAAGTCGGGGTGCCAGGAGAGAATTTACACATACGTACATGGGGAGAACATACAAACTCCACACAAAAAGGCCACTGTATCACAAATGGCGCTTTTCCATTAGTACCTGCGCGAAACTACTCTACCGGCCCGGGCAGTACTATGTTGTTCTCGACTGCTTTTCCATTAAAAGTAGCGATCCTCTAATGTGGGAGTGGTCTCCTGCACAATGCGAGTTTCTAGACGCTTTGCGGGGAGTCTGCAGAACACCACAGAAGACGACGAATACCATAGAAGAAGACCGGCATGAAGATAGACGACTTTCTGGTAACTTTTTACCTGGGGCTCGGATTATGGTTATTCGTGGGAAATAGACTCATGGAACAGATCAAGAGAAGTCGTCGGAAGGCAAGACGAAACACCCTGGATCATATCAGACCAATCAATGGACGTCATGCTACCCGCACGGCCCGACACGCTTGAAACCACAACGAAGTAGGTACGGAAAATGTAACCACATGGCACGACAAATCCTAATGGAAACGCTCTGTTTCTGGGTATAGTCGTGTGAGGCCGGGTAAAGTAGGTACCGTACTAGTGGAAAAGCGCCTAAAGTGAGGGGAGTGGACCCAATGAGCAGGCAGATATAAGCTGAGTGAATGAAGGGTTTATTGGTAGAAGAGGATCCAGGGAAATAATGCAGGGAGATGGTGGGTACTGCAAGCAGACAGACAGATGAATCTGGAATGGAGGTGAGTCGTGGAAGCAGGCGTGGTGCAAGACAGCGTGGGGATGTAAGTCCAGGAGTGAGAGAATTCCACAAGGCTCTTCACACGCTGTCCGTTCAACAATTTGGCGTTGAATGCAGTGAGGGTTGGCAAAGATATACTGTTGGTGGGATGATTAGATGTATGACAGCTGGGATGGGTACATGAGCAGCAGCTGGCATGAAGACTAGTGGATAAGAACCAAGCCCAATCACACACACACACACACACACACATACACACACAAACAGGGAAAAGGGCGCAGCAGGGCCAACCGTCCCAAGACCCATAACTGTCAGGCTTTGTCTCTAACAGGACTCAGATGCAGAATCAAAAAGTGGTTCAAAGAATTTATTAATAAGCACAAGACAAGGCTGTGGTTAAAGAAAGGCTGGTGAGGTCACATGAGAACAAAACACACTGGCAGACTATTTAAACACACGAGGGTAATGGGAAACAGGTGGACACAATCAGGTAATCGGACAAGACAATCAGACCGGTGACACACGAGGAAGAGCAAGTGACCTGAAATGAGAGGAAAGTAAACTTTCAAAGTAAAACAGGAAATGACAAGACAAACCGCGGTGTGAAAATAACACGCTGTTCAGATCTCTCACAAGCCGAGGTTCAAACTAGCAACCATTTGCTGCAAAGCCCCTGTGCTTTTATTTCCTCTAACATCTGTTAGCAAATTGAGATCTTAGTAGATTTGGCCCTTAATGTACCAATAAGCGCCATGGTGACATTTTAATTAGCACGTGCATACTGCGCTTGGATGCCTACATACATATTTATGGAATAAATACATCAGTTTTTTGAGCAAGTCTATAATAATCCATGCTTCTGTGTTTTTTATTACAATGATACAAAGTCTAATGTAACTGAGAACAAACATAGGTTTAATGTAGCTTAAATGTATTATCTTTTCAGTTGTGCCACCAGTTTTCTTTTTTCAAATGTTACTATGTTATGTTACAATGTTACTATGCAAGGGCCAAAGTTGCTGCAATTGCCTCTTTGTTATTTTTGTTAATCCAAAACTTTGCTAAGTAAAGTACTTAATTTTCAGTGGACAATTTTCAGGCCTGTTTTGTGTGTAAGCAAGCTTTATAAATCAGGCCTCTGAGCATTAAGGAGTATTTTAGAAAGTATAGGTTCTTTGTCATTGTAGCCATGATGCTGCATCATGTGAATATTGTAAATGATAAGCTTCATGTGGTAGCCATAACATGCCATGATAAGATCAAATCAGTTTATCTGGATTCAAAACATACCATTGTTTTGTATTGGACAAACAACTTCCCATATAATTTGGTGAGATAAATGTGCCAGAAACAGGTTAATTTTAGTTTTTGGTTTTAACTGGACTTATCTCTCACAAAGCTTTGTTTCTTTTTGTAACACCAGGGTCCAGCTGGCTCGTCAGGTCCCACTGGTCCTCCTGGCCCAACGGGTTTGTCTGTGAGTAAAAAAGATAATCTTAACAGTACATGATGCATGAAAATCAATTTAAGAATATTTACTCAATCTATGTGTCCATCTCCTCTGTCATTTCCCCTCTCCTCTCACAGGGTGCTATTGGTTTAAAAGGCTCTAAAGGAAACCAGGTATCTTTTTTTGGGAATTTTTGCTTGAGTAAATTATTAGTGCTCAGTTATACTTCAAAATCTGATTGTTTTGCTGTTTTTATTCAGGGTCCAATTGGCCCCAGAGGAGACACTGGCCCAGCAGGCCCTCCAGGACTCCCGGTGAGTTCTAATAACAAAAATGAAAATAATTTAGATTTATCAACTCATGTTTGTTCTTTTGTTTTCTCATCATAATAATAATTATTCTCCCATCCATCTTGTACTCATCTCTTCAGGGGCGGCCAGCAGTTAGTATTGTGTCTCTGCCAGAGCGAGGGAGGAGAAGGAGAACTCACACTGTGGTAGATGGTGCTGCATTTGAAAATGATGATGAGGAGGATATAGATGGCAAAGATGGATGGATACAAGGGGACCAGGCAGAGCAGGATGGCTGGATGAAAAATAAAGAAGGCAAAGACATGGAAGAAGTGTTTGCATCTCTTTCTTCTATGAAAGTGGAGGTAGAAGGTCTGCGTAACCCACTGGGAACATACCACAGTCCTGCCCGCACCTGTAAAGAGCTCTGGCTCCTCCACCCAGAACTACCCAATGGTACTTTATAAGATTGTGGCTTGATATATGTTAATCAAAGCTATCTGGCTTCATGTTTAGATGTCCATTCCTGGTCTGTCAGTTTTTTAGCCCCATTTGAGCTGATCTCTTCTTCTCTTTTCTACAGGTGAGTATTGGATTGACCCCAACCAGGGCTGCCATAGAGACTCTTTCAAGGTGTTTTGTAACTTCACTGCAGAAGGAGAAACATGTCTACACCCTGATAAGAAGTTCCAGTCGGTCAGTACAGATTTAGTTCTAAGTTAGGTTAAGCATTATTTTTAATGATTGACATGAAGTGTATTTCTGTTTTGGAATCAGGTAAAATTAGCAGCCTGGAAAGGGGAAAAGCCTGGCAACTGGTACAGTGAATTCAGGAAAGGAAAAAAGGTATAGTGTGATGATTAAATTATATATGAGGAGGGGATGTTATATATCTACAGCTAAGTTTTGTTGAAAATGAGGGAAACATTGTGTTTAAAAACGCTATTATTGAGTAGTAGTATTAGTATTTAATATTTTATAATAAATACTATGCTACTTTTGATAATTATTGGTATCATAAGGGGTATGTATATCATGAAGGGCTCCACTGACTAAACATTTGTGATTTCCCTGTAAGCTTTTAGCTAGTTTGTAGTGTCTACTGCAATGAATAGCAGCAAAGGTTGCAGTGGTGGGATAGTGACGATGTTCCATGCTACAGAGATGATGTTCAGTGCTGGCTTATTGTGTTGGCCTGGTTGCTCCAAAGGAATAAATTACCTGTCTAAAATGGTTGGATGCCTGCATAAATCTGAGCACTTGCAATTCAACTTCACAATGAAAATTTATTCTTGAGAACTAGTGTGGGTAGGGCTGGTAGGTGGAGAGAACAATGACAGCTTTACTTTTACTGGGAAGTAAAATGATAAAGCTGACAGTTTCTGTCAGTAGAGGTACCAGACAGACAGTATTAGAAGTCTGTATTTGAAGATATACTGCTGTTTGAGTTGAAACATCCATGGTTAAACAATATTTGGCCTCTTTTCCAAAGGAATCTTGCTTGAGGGTGGCTGCTTTTCTCACTGCTTCCAGAAGAGGTTATTGTAGATTTAAAAGGAGTTTTTGTTATAAGTAATTAATTCAGTGATGTTTGGGTGCTGCTTATTGCACAATTAAATTATCCAGGAGTGGCAGGAATGAGAAGGCATCCTATTAGTAGCTCAGATACTTAAATGAAATCCCAAAAGATGATTCCATAATGTGTCCCTTATGGATTTAGACTATGAGAAGTATAAGTATGGTAGATATCCTCTGATGACCTGAGTAATGTGTTCTGAAAGCATTTTCAATATGTCCTGAATGTGTCCACACCTGTACTTTACACTGTTTACCTCTGATGTAGGATGTATGCAAGCACCACATTGTGACATGACAACAAATACTTTCGTCAAGACTAGTGGTTCACAACTTCCCCGCCTCTTTTTTAATTTTTTTTTTTATCTCTGCTGTGTTTTGTCCATGACATTATACATTTGTTAATGCATTGCATGTGATTATGGTGCTCCACAGTTTTCCTACTCTGGGTCAGACGGTATTGCTGTCGACATTGTTCAGTTAACCTTCCTGAAGCTGCTGAGCGCCACAGCCAAGCAGATGTTCACCTACCACTGTCTGAACTCTGCTGCCTGGCTGCACACTGCAACGTACAGTTATGAACATGCACTGCGCTTCAGAGGCAGCAATGGGGAGGAACTGACACATGAAAACACGCATTACATCAGTGCTGTGTATGACGGGTGCCAGGTAAGTAACACAGACAGACATGAGTGCAGAAACACACACTTTCCTCTATAATTGTTGTGTTTTTCCTGCTGCAGACACGCTCAGGGCAGGAGAGGACAGTGTTGGAATTTGATGCTCCACAGTCCAACATTCTCCCCATCATCGATGTAGCTGTGTCAGATTTTGGAAAAGGGAACCAGAAATTTGGTTTACAAGTTGGCCCAGTTTGCTACAACGGTTAACAAAGTTGGGGGATCCAATAGCTGGAGTAATTTAATAGAATAAAGAGCCATGGACACTTTTTACATGCAGGGAAAAAAACTACATTCAAGATCACATATTTATAAGTTGATGTACCTAAAAGTGTTTTCTCGTTAAAATAGCCATTCACTCAGTCGGCACATTAATTTCACAAATTCTTACAGTGGACTCTCATGCTGTGTTATCAAGAGAACAGCACCTGTATTGATTGATGGCTTATCTTCAGTGACATGTTTTTCCATTTTTCTCTTTGAACATATTATTCTGTCAGTTCAGACAACTATTGATTCATACTCTTAGTGTCATTTTATATACAATTTGACCCAAGTAATTATGATCAATAAGTTGCCTTCTACAAACACAAAACAATACCATTATTTTTCAGCTGCACATCCTCTGTGTTCTTTGTTGTCAAACCTCAATTTGTCGTGTTTTGTTTAATGTTGTCATTTTTGTGGTTATAATTATGTTATGTGGTGTACATCAATGAGTCACAACATTAAAACCATAGACTGGCATATTAGCATTGATCATCAACTTTGTCACAAAGTAATATTTTCAGTTGGCAAACAGGCCCCTCCATGCCAACATCATCTTCACCCCGCCTGTCCATGGAAACTGAACTCTGTGACTCTATAATGACAATGTATCCCACCACACTTCATTACTGCTCAGGAACAGCTCAATTAGCACAAAGATGAGGCGAAGGATTCCAAACTACCCAAATCAAAGTTTGATGGAGCATCTGGGATGGGATCGAACATCCACAGAGTCCACAATCATCAACTCAGAGGAACTGAAGGATCGCCTGCCAACTTCCAGTAACAGAAAACCACAGGACCCCCCCAGAGGTCCTGTTTCTATTGCTGAATTAGGAAGATCTGAATAATATTGTGGGGTAGTGGTTTTAATGTTTGAACTGATTGGTGTATATAGAAGTGTATTACATCATGGTGCTATTATGTAGGTCCTAGTGAGTACAATTCTTTGTAAAAGGGATTCGGGGCAGAATATTATTGTGAAACTATGTTTTATATTTTGTCAAAAATAACAAACCAAACTGTGGTACATGATTGCCTGAAGGCCTTTCTTTGCATATTTGTTTTAGAGGTGATAAACATTTTAATAAAAGTACATTTTGTACATGTAGCTTTTTGTGCTTTCCAACCACACAAAAAAGGTATACGTTTTTATAAAGTTTTTATGGGTGGCAGTTTTGGGCAGTCAGCCATCTCATAAAAAGTATATAAGATTCAGATTCAGATTCATTTATTAAGGACCACACAACAAGTTGGTGGAATTTTGCTTCTGGTACAGCAGCACCAAGATTACAACAAACAGCACATATACAGACAAATACAGGTAACGACTTTTCCAAAGTGCAGCCAGCTTAATGCATCTTGGGTTAATGTTGCAGATTGGGGAGAAAGAACCACACAAGGAGATTATCTGAGGAAAGAAAAAAAGCTAAGCATCCTATTCAGCATAACTCAAATGCAGAGTATACAAAAAACAACACCTCAACATTAAAGCACATGTAAGAACAA
>JBAMHV010000004.1:14434669-14447640 GCA_037177535.1 Pseudomugil gertrudae | reverse complement strand
TAATTCTTTAATGGGTTAGCAATGGATGATTGTATATTGTAAGAAATGAAAAAGAAACAAATCCTACGTCCATGTTGTGTGTTTTTTATCTGGGTCAGTGCACCAACAAACTGCAGACCAACTCAGACGTATTCTCCTTTAGTGCATCTTCCATCACCTCCTGTGGGACTGTTGAGTTATCCCAGGCCAGATGGAATGCTCCCTCCAGCATGTTTTGGGGTTCTTTCCATTTAATAAATGAAGTTTATTTTTTTTATCCTCCTCCTGCCTTTGCTCATCCCAAAGGAGATGCTAAGAGGTGTGAGGACGGAGGTAGCAATTAAATGTGACTCACAGCATCTCAGCTGCCAAATGTGTGGAAAACAAATACATCTTCAGCCAAAAAAGAAGAAAATAGTGTTGGGCAATCTGAGCAAACAAAGATGTCACAAACTCAACTATTTGTGATTGAGTATTTCAGTTTTGAGCTTCAAAATAGTTTTAACATGAATGTTTTACAGCGTGAATTTGGGTTTGCTTAACATTTTTCTTTACTAAGTGTCAGACACATTACCGCAGCAAAAATAAACAAATCTACAGATCATACAATGAAGTCATAACTGAGGTGACATTTTCTTTAATAAATGCTCTGCAAATGAAGTGAAACATGGGGGTTAAATGGATTTAAGTGTGAAACTCCTCCTCAAATCAAAAGAAAACTTAGATATTTCAAAATGCAACCATTATTCCTCTGTCTTATATATTTTAAAAACAAACCTTGGCAAATGGTTTTTCACAAGAAAAACGTTACAGGAATCTGCCACCACCACAGCAGTTTTCAATGCATCCAAAGATCATCCATTTTTCATTCAAGCCACATTTACACTAAAAGGAGCAATTTCCCAAAGATAAGGGACTTTCCTGTAAATGCCACTAGTTAGCACACAAATTAATTAGCTGTCATACTGCAGGTAATTGGTTCTCCATAAAAAAAAACTTGACAGCTTCTGTGTATACGGGTCGGAGAAGCTGCGAGTTGACCATGTGTTGCTTTTGAGTATGTAGCAGCAAGCTGTACTTGATAGTTTTACCGGCAAGAAGAAAAAAAAATTACACATAAGAACTAGAATTTTGGACTATATTGATGTTTGGTATGCCTGCTGTGTTGATGTCCACAGAATGTAAACTGAACTAGTATAAGAGGCATGTTTTCCTCCATACACATAAAAGTTAAGTAACAGAACGCACATCCATTTTCCATACAGCTTTTTCCAAGGCTCATACCAGCAACCTTTTAGCTGTGAGGCCACAGTGCTTACCACCACACCATGATACAGCTCAGGGAGCTAAAATCCTGCAATGCACTTCATGATCCCAAAACTATGCGGTCTTCTATTCTTACCTGAGTAATTTTGAGTTTGCTAAGCCCAGGATGGAAAAGTAAGGGTGGCAGGGAACATAATTAGCTGAATGAGAAAAGCTTTGAATCTGCTCTGGGCTCCACTCCCAGTCAAACAAGCTGGGATGATTGTCACTCTCAGAAGGCATCTTGGCTAGAAGCATAAATTGCCACAAATGAAATGCAAAGGAACGGTACTGCAGACAGTTTCTCAGATTTAACGACGCTGGTGCTGACCTTTTCTCTAGCTTGTCTTACCTCCAATCTCTCATGCACCCACAGGAGTTAAAGGGCCAGATGTCTCAGCTACGGCCACTCTTGTCAGTGATGCAGGAGTACAGATTGGACCTGCAGACACTGGCCACCTTGAGAATGGAGCTGCTCAACCTATCCATCATCCTGACAGCCATCCAAGAGGAGATTGGTGCATATGACTACGAGGAGCTTCAGCAGAGAGTGTTACTGCTGGAGACCAGGCTACACAGTTGCATGAACAAACTGGGTATGTGTGAAAAAGACAATAAGAAAACATATAACTATACATGAAATATTTATTATTTTGATGATTAATGTGGTCACAGTAGTAATCATGTGATTATTTGTCAAACAAATTACCAGCTAGTTTGACAAATGATTATTTGATCATTTGTAAAATGTTAATGTAATTCAAAAAATGGCATTTTTAATAGAGACATCTAAAAAGAGTGGAGCAAACAAACAGGACAGGTTTTAATAAAGGATCTTGTAGAGGTGCAAGGGGAAATATCTGGCATTAACAGTTTGGATCTCTAGGTCTGTGTTGTAACAATTTAGATAGCTCGATATTGTTTCTTTCTTGGTGGGCCTGAGAATGTTAAAATTGCAAAAAGACTGGTTTAGCAAAGTGTAGTTGTGTTAACTTCTTATGGGTATTTAGTGTGTTACTGCATTAGTCCGCAATCAGAGTGCTTTCAGTTTGAACACATTTTGATTGGGGAACTCCATGTTGATCTGTAATATTGCATGAAAACTGTTGCTTCACGGTAACAATCAGGATTTGTGTCAGGCCTTGCTGCTGAGCATGACTTTCAGGAGGTTTAAAAGATAGTTTTGGATTTTTCAAACGTTTTCTTTATTTTAAAGTACTCATAGTTGGTATGAGACCAGCAGACTAATGAGACACAGCTGATCAGTGACAGGAGATATTATGCTGCCTCTGTGAATGCAATGTTGCATGCAACACAAACATTCATAGTTTCAGTAAATAGCAATCTTCTATGTGAAAGCATCATAGTGGGACATGTTCTGAGTAGTCTTTAGCTTAGTTTCTTCATCAATATTCTTCCCTGATAATACAAACTAAGAGCACTCTGACAGTTCTGCTGCAGATGATAAATGGAATACTGACAAATACTGCACAGAAGCCCACCTAGAATAATAATAAAGAAAACAAAAACAAAATAAAAAAACTAATTAAATTTCTCTTTCTAATCCAACTCTTAGTTATATCCTTAATTAAGTTTCCTCTAAAATGCATGTCATTGTCATAATCTCTCTGTGGTTGTGTGATGAGATAATAGTCAAAACAAGGATCCATGGTGGAGACGTAAGAATTCTTGATGCTTTAGTTTGCTCTAGTTGAAACACAGCTCTGAGAAAATGTTTCCAATATTCCTCTTTGTGTTACATAAGGCCCCTGGCAGTAGCTTTATATTTACTGTACAGAAATTTTACAGGAATGACAAAAGTATTGGATTTTTACTTACTTTTTATCTGAGGCACCAACAGATAGCAAAAAACTCCACAAGATGTCAGAACAGCCCCTTTTTATTGCAGAAGACAGTTTGCTAACTCCGATAAGGTCATGAAACTAAGGTAGCGTCATTTAAGCGCTTTTTCAAGAAAAGTGAAGTCAGAACAAACTGAGCCTGGAAAGAAAAACATACAAAAGCATTATGTTCCAGGAGCCGTTTTAAATAGTTACATAAACATTTCAACCTCGCCACTGCAGTGAAAATCAGTCTTCTATGAAATCTATTGTTACTGATGTGAATCTAAGTTGAGTGGAAGCCTTTTGAAAATCCTTTCAAGCCCAGTGTTTTATAGAGAGGTTAGGTGCTACTTAAAGGTTGCAGTTTTTTTAAGTTAATTTAACACTGCTTTAACGATATGAGGCTACAACACCGTGCAAAGATTGCAAGAAATTTATAAGAGCATTAAAATTAAAATTTTACTGGAGTTACTTTAAACTTTTATGTATTTCTCCCTGTAATTACCATTTTGCAAGGAGTATTTATAAACTGTCTGGTGGCCGGTGATGGGACTTGCACGTGTCCATGGATCATGCAAGTTCTTTTCGTTTAACACTGGAGCCTCATTTAGTTATTTTATTCTTATTCTAGCTCAACATGTAAACTCCATTTTCATGGGATCTGTTTATAGGTTGTGGTCGTCTGACTGCGGTTAGCAACCCGATTACCGTAAGAGCATCAGGGTCCCGCTTTGGCTCTTGGATGACCGATGCCATGATTCCCAGTTCTGATAGCAGGGTAGGTGAACAATACATTCTTATTTCTCTCTATTTAGTTTGGATGTTGTGAAGGAAATTTGAACCCACTTGCACTTTTCTTTTGGGCCTTTCCTTCTGCTGATCATTTGTAATAGAAGGGTGGGTGTCAATTTTTTCTTTCTCTCAGAAAGACCAGTGTCAAGTCAGTTTTTTTCATTTATGTATTCCCTTTGTAAAAAAATTAAATTGGCTTTAATATAAGGGTGAAGATAGTTTAAGTTAGAAACAAGATCATTTACAATCTAAAGTTTGAGTTTGGTGTTGTAAGTAAGACAGATTTAAATTTTAGAGGCACTTCTTCACAGGATGTGTGCAAATGTATGCCTATCTGCTGCCACTGTTCTTTTGTGTGTTTATCTTAGTAGGACGTAAAGCTGTGTATTAAGTCACATTAAACTGTATTTCCAGGAAAAGTTCCCATTAGGTAAATAATTAAGTCAGAAATTTGAATAGATCAAACTAAGTTTCAATCAAACTTAGATCCAATGTATCTAGTTCAGTCCAATAATTCAGTTTCAATTCAGTGTGAAAGTAGCTACTTCTGAAATGCCGGTTCATGGAAGAATAACTGCTGTCCCAGTTTTGTAATATTTTGTGTAAATTAGTGTTACCCAAAAAACATCTGAGCTGATAGAAACAGGTTTGCAAGTGACTGTGTGCACATGATAAGCAATTACTGTGCACATGGTCACAAGGTTGCCATGCTCTATCATATTTTTCCTGATTTATCTCTTTTGTTTCATTCAACCATATTTCTAACAGGACTCCTGTGCTCACCTGTCTTTACTCACTAGAAACGTCACCAATTTCCAGGACACAGACACAAGCGAACACTCTTCGGGGAGTGCACATTAAGCTAGTTGTCAAGGCGACTATCTCCCAGTTGCCAGATGTGATTTATATCGCCATGGTGACCCTTGCCTGTTTCCTATTAGAGCTTCTCCTCAGCTATGAGAAGAAGCTTTGCAAAGCAATGGTATTCCAGTTATTACCAGCTCCTTCCCAGTTATTGTGCATATTCTAGGTTATGGAAAGGCACTCACAGACAGTAGGACTAATTTTTTTTCTTTTGCTTTCAGTCAGCCCTATAGTCTGGATGTTCTATAATCTGACTTAGACATTCAGAAAACTGAAGCATGTATAGTTGAAAAAAAGCAACATATGCTCTTTCTGCATGTCTCTTACATAATGCAGTAAAATATGAAAAAAAGCTGTAAACTTCTGAAATCACTTTTATCTCGGTTCTCCTTTAGCTTGAAGGAGCTCCTTGGAGCTCTCCTCTAAACATAGCTGTGTTTGCTTTTAGTGCTTTACTGTGTTTCCTTGAGGCTTAACTGGCATACCAGGCACATCTCCTTCTTCAATAAACATGAGCAGAACTTATTTTTAAGGTCATTTCAGGCAGCTACTAAAAATTGCATTAAGCATTTTACAGCCACTTCTGTTTATTGTTTACTTTAGATCCTTCTTAGCTCCAGCATTGCTGCTGCTTTTCTTCCTAGTGTCCAACACAATATCCATTCACAAAAACTGCACAATAATGTGAAATGTTTCCTACATTTTTTAAAAGATGTATTTTATATCCAACCATCACTTGAATGTCTGTATATCTACAAGTGGGGGAAATATCCCGATCGCCCACCAATGAGCACATTTACACAGCAAAATGTCATTTTATTTATATTTATTAATCTAGAACATAATTTGTATGTAACACTTATGATCACCCGATTGATTAGCTGTGAAGTTGCTTTATAACATGCAGACCTGCCTTATTTTACGATGACAGAACATATTTTAGTAGTTGACGTTCTTATTAACCACATTTCTGTGTAAATTCAGATATTTTCTTGGTAGAGTAGCAATGTCATTAACACTTTTATACCTGACACAGTTTATACCTGATTTCGCACAAATGTCTCAAATTTTACATTGGTTTCTTTCTTCTACCGTTGGTGGTCCGGTTTTTACATATTATGTGCGTATGTCTGGTCATAATTTGCGTGGAGATAGGGAGATCCTCCCACAAAGTCGTGTTTTTATAAATCCCAAAAGTTGACTATAATTGGTGTACCCAGTTTTTTGTACGTATGACAGCTCTATAAATGAGGCCCCAGGTCTTTGTACTTGAATACTGAATTTCCCCCTGGGATGAATATTTTTCATAGATTTTTTCCTTTTTCATTTTCATTCATCTTTTGAACACAGCTCAGGTATGCAAATATAAGATCAATGCCAGCAGCAGCTACCAACCCATAATTTTTAAACAAGTTTTTATTTTTTAGAAAACAGTTCTGCAATAGCTAATGGTTCAAAAGCCATCTGTCCTATAATGTAGTATTTTACAACTCTTGAGTATCACTGCCCTGCCTGTCATAGATGTGTTCCTACTCCAACATACTTGATTCAGATTAATGAATTTCCTCACTGAGTTCTTTGCAAGCATTTTAATGAACCATTAGTTGAATCCAGTGCATTAAAGTAGGAGTTCCTCTAAAACATGCAGAACATGTCCAGGATTCGGAATCACTGCTGTTTTTAAATGGTGAAAATATTTTCTATACTAGATGTGTAACCACATACTTAATACATTTTTTGACACATATTTGTGGAGTTTTTGTAATCAGTATCTTTTTTACTCTCACACTGGAGATAAAATCAGCTGGTCAAAATGTTTTATGAACGACTAACATTGACTCTTTTTTTTTATATAATGGTTACTGGTAAAAGTGAGAAATTGAGCTAAAAAAATAGAATCTGGACAGTACCCTCACCCCTACCCTCTCGACTTGTTACATCTTTGGAGCCATTTAATGACCAAACAGGATTCCATCCATTTTCTTTACCGCTTAATCCAATTCAGTGTCATGGGGAAGCTGGAGTGCATCTCAGCAATTAGCAGGCGAGAGGCAGGGTACACCCTGTACAGGTCGCCTGCCCATCACAGGGCCATCACAGAGAGACAAACAACCAGTCACACACAGAGTGAACAATCAACCTAACACATCTTTGGATGATGGGAGAAAGAGGGATTATCCAGAGAACCCATGCATACACAGGAAGAACATGCAAATGCCACATATAAAGGCCACTGTTTGAACCTCTTCCAGCTGAGACTCAAACCAGCAACCTTCATGCTGAGGCCACGGTGCTAACCATTATGTCACTGTGCAGCCTCTAAGCAAAAACATAAAAAAAGTTTTCCACATTTTTTACAGGGAAAGTGAAGGAATATCTAAGCTTTAGTTTCAGTAGAAGTAATTATTATTTCAGATCTTTGTGTGTTAATCAGTGCACATTAACTGCCCAAACTTGGGAGGGGGGATATGTATGAAAACAATTGCTTTGAGTTGTCTTTTTTTCCTCAAAGTTCAGGTTTTCTGTTTTTGTACTCAGTCATGAAAGAGATGGAAACAACATCACAAGTCCACTGTGAACAATTTATGCAGCGATATGAAAACAATGTCATTACTTGATTGTTGAAGATGGAAAATATAAATATAGTGTGTGTTGGCTGAACATAGCTGCAGGGTAATAGACTAAACCTAATTAATGTATGGGAACAACTGGATGAGAAGCAAAAAATATCTAAATGCAAAAGAAAAAAACAAATAATACCATACTTCCAGTTTTAAAAGGACTTTCTATTTATTGTAAATAAATTATATGGATCTTTTTAAGCTGAAATTTTAAAGACAAACAATTAGAAACTCACCGATTGGTCAGCTTAATTTAGCATGACAGGCAAATTTACACACACGAGTAGTGCAATAGTTCATGTTATGATCATAGTGACACAAACAATAACATCACCGAATGGCTGACACATTGTTGGCATGTATGAGGCATATGTGAAGGTCTTGGTGTTAAACTGAAGTTCCTTAATTAGTCTTGTGGCCATATACATCTTTGGATGCTATTCAATGTGAAATATTTCATTATAAACTTGTTTTTTGTGTGAACATATATAATGTGTTAGAGATCATTCTTTGCAAAAGAAAATTGGAAGCTACCAAAATCTTATTAGGCAGAATTAGACTCTTAATAAAGGAATCTTCAGTAAATCATCAATGAGTTTTTAGGCTTAGCCAATTACAGCTTATCAGATAAATGGTGCTCTAGTAATGCACACACACACACACACTGTAAGTCACAGTAAGTAAAGTCATTCTCAGAGTTCCTTTGGTATCCATGACTACAGTGTTTGCACAGGGTCCCAGTTTGACATTTATAAATTCTTCATTAGCTTTTAGAGTGTGAGTCTTTGTGTGTTTACGTGCACAAATTATACTTACTCAGAGGCACAGGCACATGCACAGACACACACCTGTCACTGCATTGGAGAACATCTGTTGAGGTGCAGATATCCCCTGATCTGTCAACATGTCTCTGCTGATAGTGTTAGAAGGACGCAGGGGATGAGGGAGAGACAGCAAACCAAAGGGAGAGAACGAAGATTGTTGAAGTGTCAAGCACAAAAAAGGAAAATGAAACAGGGATGGATTTTAAGCGGAAGAGGGATGTTCAAAAGAACAGCTGAAACAGACAAGGAGGATTAGATGTAATTAGTATTTAAGATGAAGGTGAAAAGGTTAAAATGACAGCAGAGACATGGGAAGACGAGGGAAACTCATGAAGTTTTAGGTTTTCTTTAAAATTTTTCAGTTCGACTGAAGATAATTAATCGCTGGCAACAAAAGCTGGACAAATCAAAGAATCATGTTAAAAATTCCAGCATTATAAAATGAAACTATCAGTCACGGCTGTTTCCTTGATGAAGACATTGTGTCTGAAAGTCACTCTTCTTCAAAAGCTTTGGTGTTTCCTGCAACATTGCCCAAGGTTGTCAGTGTAGCATCTTAATTTAGCTTGTACCAGAATCTCATTCATCCTTTGCTAAGACTGAAAACAGCACCACGGTAAATGCTTGATACTGTTTTGGCCAGTTTCTTTTTTTTCTTTTTCCAGTATTACTCACAGGAAGCATAACAGGAGGGCATGCTTACACTGAAGTACTAAAGTGTAAAGACAATTTATGCAGAACATCAGATTTATGCAGTCTGTGTTGCAGCTGCATGCCTTTAGTCACATAGTTATAAATGTTGACTATAAACCATATGTATTACAAAATCGTGGCAACTATAAACAAAGTGGAGGAGTCGTAGAATGTTTGCTTCTACACTTAAACACTTTATCTGTAGCATTGCTGATTTTTTTTTTTGTTTGTCTTTCTCCCAACACCGAACAGCTAAAAAGCCTTTTGTCAGAGCCTTTACAAATTTTTATGTTGACATTTTTATGCATTTAACTTGATTAATGTGTTTGCTGTAATGAAACCATGCTTTAGCTTTATTTTTACCTACAAACTGCAGCTGCTGTGATTGGCCTACTTTGAATGCTGTGTTGGCACAACAGTTCAATATGTTGTGCTTTTACAAGTCCAGTCTTTTAAAGATTAAAAAGCCATGTTGCATTTCTATGAAAGTATAATTGTGTCTCAGTCTTATTACAGCCTCATACGTGCCTAAAAAGCCTGATGTCTGATTTGTTTGGGAGCATGATTATTTAATTTCAAACCATGTTTTTACTCTCTAACCAAAACCAGATATTGCTTTTCATATATCCACGTGAGTATCCTTGATCACAGTATATGTGGCAAAAGTGTAATCATAAGCAGGTGTAGCATTATAGTGTCATAAATTAATATTTATATGAAATATTAACATTAATAATATTTACCTCGGAGCACCACCTTTTAACTTGTTGCTTATGGTGTTAAGCTAAGGCTTAAAATGAAACCTTTGATGTCATTGATAGAGTGACTTTTTCAATCAATTAATAAAAAATTGATCAATATACTTAATCAGTTAAATTATCAGTCTCAGATACTTTTTCATGAGTCCTGTTTGAATTGACCTAGATCACGACCCAAAAGAAATTACAGACAAGGACCAGGTAAATAGACGGAATGTTTGGTTAACTTATCTAAAACTTAATATGAAATAAAATATGTAAACTAAAATAAGGAAAATAAGAAAAACATAAAACAAACAAGACAAACAAACAAATCAAAACTGTGATGTGCTGATTAGATGGGGCTTCTCTCTGAAAGAAATGCCACTTTATGAATGGTTAAACATAAATTAAATAAACTGTGAGGTTAATTAATTTATGTCTGAGGGAAATGAGGAATCAGATCTCTTCATCTGATAGGCAGAAATTGATCATTAGATAAGGACTGAGGCTTGTAGAGGAAAGATTGACTCGCCAAACCATCACCATGAGAGGAAGCTGGGTTTTTCAGGAGAGATCCTTTGAGAACTGATGATCCTGTTGAGGCTATGACCGGTGGACTGGACTTGGTTTGGAGTGTAGTGTGCTCTGCACCCCAGCTGGATTGATGGTGTCGTCACGGCGATCAGGCAGGAAACAACTCAGGCCAAAGTCCATAAAAGTGTCGGGAGAGGTTGCT
Source organism: Pseudomugil gertrudae (assembly GCA_037177535.1). Classification (NCBI taxonomy): domain Eukaryota; kingdom Metazoa; phylum Chordata; class Actinopteri; order Atheriniformes; family Pseudomugilidae; genus Pseudomugil; species Pseudomugil gertrudae. The sequence goes on along the minus strand of JBAMHV010000004.1, from coordinate 14,437,242 downwards.
TGCAGGTGGAGAAAACTGAAGTTGTGGAATAAATATAAACTCACCCCAGAGGCTCAAAACTTAGTTGCAGTAAAGATAAAACGAAAGACCATGGTCTCTGGCCATGTGCTCTGCCAAGCTTCAAGCATGGTCAGCTTTTGTTGTTGGTCCATCCTCTTACTGCATCCGATCTGGAAATGAGCTGAACTGCATCTCATCTGAATCTCGAATAGACTTGACTGTATTATGACTGTATCTCAAACTTAAACTGACTGTATCTTAAAACTGAGGAACCAGAGTGTGTTTCTTCTCTGTTTAGAAGACCCGCGGGTCCTCCCCTGGAGGCCGGGTCTTATTTTAACCAATAGGCATGTGTGGGGTGGCCTATATCACAGGTTCTCAGAGTATGCAGATGCAGGCTTAACTCCTTACATATTAGTTCTGGATGAAAACTTTAAACGTAAAACATATAAACATCAAACCATTCAAATAAAGATACCAGAAATGAGGGAAAACAAATAAACAAAAGCAAAATTAAGTTATCCCAAAATAAAGCAAGGGTCAATGCGAATTAACATGAGACGTTCATGACAGGATTAAAACAACTGACTCTAGCAGGTGACCATGTGATTTGGTCACCTGCTAGAGTCCTGCCACTGTAGAGTTCTGCCAGTTGATCAGAAATTATAAAACTAATGTGAGACTATAAAATTAAATGTTGTGTCCCTGAACCATTTGCTCACATTGGGCGTTTTTCCACCATGCTGGTTCCCATTCTAGTTCAGTTCCTGAGCTAGAGCTAGAGCTTTTCTGGTTCAACTTCAGTGGAAAACAAAACCCAGTTTTGTTTTCGACCAAAAGAGCCTGGTCGGTTCTGCATCATTACGTAGTCTAAATCATGTTTATGTGCGTAAAAATAAACGTCACAGCCTCCCGTCACATATCAGTAACAAAACACTTACCAGACTTCGTGGTGTTGAAGTTATGAGTTTTCACCACGGTATTTTCCACCATGGACATGAGGAAAAACTCAACCATGGTGGAGTTTAGGGCGCCGGTTGTTTAGTTCACCGATCAGAAATAGGATCGCGAAAATGCTGGTTGCTTTGAGCAGCTGATCAAGGCGCTGTTTGTAGCTGAGACCATGTTTCACCACGGGCTTACCCCGCTGCGGAGCTCCAACCGCAATCCAAAAGCAACCCGCATTTTCCCGATCCTATTTATGATCCTATTTCCTGCTGTGGATCATTCGGCAGTGTCTTGAACACAGATTTTGTCCAATTTGCCCCGTTAATTTACTTTGTACTTAGTTATTTCACCAATCAGAAATAGGATCGCGGAAATGCTGGTTGCTTTTAGAAGCTGATCAAGGCGCCGCTTGTAGCTGCAAGCAGTGTCTCACCGCGAGCTTATTCTGCTGTAAAGCTCGCGGCCGTCTAGATCAGCTTGATCAGCATATGATAAAAGCTTCAATAGATTTCAGGAGAGAAAGAGAAAGGAGAGAAAGCTGGGAAACTGCGGTAAACGATCCAAAAGCAACCAGCATTTTCCCGATCCTATTCCTTCCCCGCCAGAGAGGAGACATTCCACGTCCCTAAAGCCAACTTCTGCAGCCAGGGATCAGACCACCAGGGCCTTCATTGACCATCCATCCATCCATCCATCCATCCATTTCCTACCGCATGATCCCAGAGCGGGGTCGCGGGGGGGCTGGCGCTAATCCCAGCTGTCAACAGGCGAGAGGTGGGGTACACCCTGGATAGGTCGCCAGTCTATCCAGGGCCCCTTCATTGACCATCTAACCAAAAACTGAAAATCTTGTGTTATATTGAATGTTCTCTTTATCAGGTTTCCAGACAACTGGACAGCTACTGAAAGTGTCAGAAATGTTTCAAATCTTTATAATGACCTTTCTGCCAGCCAGATCCCGATCACCTAGCTATTTTGTTGTTACCCTGCCAAAAGTCATCGATCTACTCTTTCTTTTATAAATGTATGTGTGTTGACAAACATATATTTATTTAAGGTTGGAAATATGTTTAGTATTTTATTAAACGCTATAATCTGACAAGACTTAAGTTAAAAACCCACCTTTGCTTCAACATTCCTGCGCTCTGATTGGATAAATCTAAAAGGTCCGCACTTAGTCCCAGAGGATATTTACCTGGGACTTGAGAAGGACAAGACTACAACAGAAACAACAGAAGAAAAGAATAGAAAAACAGGAAACAATGAAGAAATAAGTTTGTTTGAACTGAAAACTTAAGTTTTGTCTTTTCATTTGGCACCTTGTCTCGTCTGTCTTTGTCGATTTGGTTAGTTATACTGTTTCGTTTCGCTCAACCCGCTTTGACTAGAAAGCATCCTCACACAAAGTCCAGAGGAGCTCTCATCCTGTTTTACACCAAGTAGCTTTAGGAAACAATCATAAGATGTTTCCTTGAACCGCGATCTAAAGCCACATTTCCACAGAGCTCTACTCTACACAACTCTACTGGGTTGTACTCTACTTTGTTCTGATTGCTTTTCCATTACCAGTCGAGATTGTCTACTGTGGGAGGGGTCCCCCCTCCAAATTCCCTCCAAAAAGTGTG
>JBAMHV010000004.1:14390322-14402036 GCA_037177535.1 Pseudomugil gertrudae | reverse complement strand
CATCTCAGAGCATCCTCAGCATCGTTAGACCAGGTTTTAACAGTCTCGCCAATGACAGGCTGTCTCTGAACGATGGGTCCTCTCTGATGGAGCAGCTGATAAAAGCTAGCAGTTCCATGTCTCCCGTGCAGATCCTCTCCCCACAGTGACATGTCCAGGATGACACCAACACTGGCCAACCAGCACTGCAACTCCACCTCCCCCGAGGTCTCCACCGAGCCGTTCACTGCAATCTGCACGGACCGTCTTGAATGAAATAAAAAATGAAATGAAAAATACTTTATTGATCCCAGAGGGAAATTCTAATTGTAGTAGTTTTGTAAATATAAAAAATAGTTAATGAAGGGTCTTCACTGTTCTTTCTGGGATGGTGCCGTCCACACTGAAGTCCATATAATCCGTCACACACTCAGTCAAGCTGTCAAGTCTTGAAGCCGTGTACAGACGCATTACAGTCTGGGATGTGTTTATGCAGCCATGTCTCGGTGAAGCACATAAAACTAAAAATTGTTGACTTCAGGAAGAACAAGAATACACATGGGACTGTTTCCATCCTGGAAGAGGAGGTGGAGGTGGTGGAGGAATGCAAGTACCTTGGAGTTCTGCTGGACAACAGACTTGAGTGGAAAAGAAATACTAAGAAAGGTCAGAGTAGACTGTACTTCTAAAGGAAGCTGAGATCTTTTAATGTCTGCACCAAGAGGTTGCATCTTCTGCAAGTCTGTTGTTGAAAGTGTAATCAGTAATCATCAAGAAAGCTGGTTCTGTGCTGGGAGAAACTCTGGAGCCGCTGGAGCTGATCGTCCCAAACAGAGTACTGCACAGGCTGATGAAGATGATGGAGGATTCTTCACACCCTTTTCCACAACACAGTGATAAAACAACAGAGTGTGTTCACTGAGAGGCTGGTTCAGGTCTGATGTAGGACTGAGAGGTACAGAAGATCATTCCATCCCAGAGCCAGAACAAGACCCTTCACTAATTATTTTTGTATTAAAAAAAAAAAGAAAAACTACTACAATCTGAATTTCCCTCTGGGATCAATAAAGTATTTTTCATTCATTATGAGGTGCAAACTACTTCAGCGATGTGTACTAATGCAAAGGTGCATGGTGCAGAGCTACAAGTCCAACATTTAACATGCAGTACAAGGTTGATTATGCATTTATTGTTGATGTGACCCTAGTATCAATTTACCTAATTTACCTCTACTATACTACTATACTATACAGTCATTTGGCAGACACTTTTATTCAAAGCGACTTACATATTATAAGCAGTCATTTCAACCACAGCAAACCACATGCATGTCTTGAGGGTGGGAGGAAGCCGGAGTACCCACAGAGAACCCACGCATACATGGAGAGATGCAAACTCCACACAGAAAGGTCACTGGACAACCCTCCCCGGCCTGGGCTCGAACCAGTGACCACTGCGCCACCATGCTGCGTCTCTTTCAGAAGTGAGCTGTTGTGAGTAAATACTGTAAGCTGCAAAAATAAAGAGTTTGTAGACTATACTGTTAGTTATTTAAATTACATCAGTCTGTTACACGAGCAACACTAATGGCAGTAAAATTAGCTTAATTCTGTTCTTAAAAATAGGCTACTATATGATTCATAAGTTAATACAAAATACTGCACACTTATCGTTTGAGTTTTGATACATCTTGTTCTTGATCTAGCAGATGAATTAATAAGTTCAACACTGTTTGACCCATGTAGCAGCTTATTATAATGTTTCTGTCCACCATTTTTATTATAGTACAACCACAAGATCACTTGAACACATCTCCTAATTTCCAATTTACAGTTGGAAAATATTATCTTTCCCATAACACATGAAGGCAGTATTAAAGCAGAACTTTCTGTGTGCTGCTTGTGTCTCGATATCCCCAAACTGTTGACCTCAACTTTATCGTCACTTCAACTGAGCCATGAACAAGTAGAATTCAATCGCTTTCCATTGCTCCTTTTTGTTCAACTTTATTTCATTTAACTAATATTTAAACACAACATTGTAGGCAGCTGTAGCTGTAGTTGTCTGTCAACCAGAAAGTTAAGATTTTGATCCCAGGTTTTGTCTGACTACAAGCCAAAGTGCCCTTGGGCAAAACACTGAACCCCAAGGTGCCCCATGTTGCATCTATTGGGGTGTGGTGTAAAGCTACATATCTTTATGCTAAAGTTAAACCCTTTAGACATCAAATTGAGTTTTCATCACTTCAAATATTCAATATCACAATCATTTAGGTTTCTTTGAACATTACAGTTTAACAATTTCAGCATGCAGGCATTCACAAAATCCAGTTGTAAGTCCACCAGACACATGGTGTCACTGTTGTGCTAAATACCCCCCATTAGATTCTAAGGGGGATTTAAGACCTATTCTGACAGAAGACTTTAAGACTCCCCCCATACACACACACACACTTTTCATGTAACAGTAAGGAGCTGTTTGCGTCACCTTTTATCTGTAAAAAGGTGTGGCCTCAACACAGAGGCAGCTGACTATATGTACAAAGTCAGTTACGTGCTGTTATACTACATGCACAAAAATATTAAATGTTTGTCAAGTCTGCATTTTTTGAGCAGCAAATGTGGGCATATGATCCCCAGCATATCATGTCAATATGTAAAATAAAATTTTTTTAATGTTCCTCAAATCAAATGAGATTTGCACCCCCCCCAAAAAAACAAAACAAACAACAACAAACATAATTCAGCAACTGTTATCCTAACAACATGGGGACGTGATCAGTTTGTTAAGCCTTTGTTAAGAACAAGGACTACAACACAGACTTAAACCTTTAGATACGTAACATTGTACTCTGCAAAGAAGAAGCCTCATGAACTTTGCTCAACATTATCTTGACTTCTCTTTGGCTCAGATGCCTCAGGAATGGACTGTGACACAGTAGACATGAGTATTGTTCAGTTTCACACATGTTTAAGAATCTGTTTACTCTAAACTATACATGTTCTCAGGACAAAGGTAACCATGTGGACGTAACATGAGCAGTCCAACAGCCAGACTCTGCCATAGGAGAGGGGTTGTGTCAGTGCTACACTTCTGTAATAGCACCATTAATGTCAACAAGTTCACTGAAATTTAAAAGCAACATGCACACCCTTAAAAACTACATTTTATTAGGCATGCCCACCTGTTTTACAAAATGATATAAAGTCACATTTTTTACACACTACATAGATAGAAGAGAAGGATACGGGTGCTGAACTGACTGGTCTACATACCTTTTTCTCCATCAGAGAAAATAATGATAAACATTACATTTTTTACACCAATTGAAATATTTCTAATACTTCATCTCTCAATGTCCTCAATATCAAAATGTCTTTTATTAGAAGAAACACACTAGAACAAAAGGCTACCCCAACATTAACATTTTTATTAGTATTTTCACTATTTAACCATTTGGTTTATTGTGATGGTATAAGTTTAAGAGTTTGAAACACACCGGAAACTTTTTTATTTTTACACCATTAGTTTCATTTTAAAGCTTCTCCCTCTTTTGTTTCCACACCCTAACAGTATTACTGTAGTGTTGATGTTTCCATTGAGCCTGCATACAGAAAGTGACTAATACATAAACTCACTGCTTTTATGCGCCATAGTTAATGATTTATTGCGTTTATACTCGCAGGTGAGTTGTAATAACTGAAGCCATTAGTGTTTTACTGCTAGACAATGTGTTTATACGAAAAGATCCCGTCTTATGCTGGTTTTCAAGAACATTTATTATGGAAATAACCCCAATAACCGCCCCTTTAAGATAAACCAAACATAAACTGGTTGTTTTATAGACACCCTGCTTCCTCTGACTTTACAGGACACCATGTAGTTTCAGCGCATGAGCTTTTTTCTCTCTCTGGGAAGAAACAGGACAGCCGTGCCAAGGAGAAGGCGTAGACTTCCTCCTAACATTTCCTTCGCCATCTCCGTTTTCAAGCCTCAAGAACCTTTGCTCCTTTTCAGGAGTTTAGCAGTTTTCTTCTTTTACATTCGTGCAGAGGATTTTCGTCCTCCTCCACACCTTGGATATCTGTCGCAGACATGGACTGGGGAACGGATCTATGGGTAAGATGACAGCTGAGTGACTGAGACTTCTGGAATACGTCTTTAGACAAGAAATAACTGCAAAAACAAAGTTTTGCCTGGCTGTTTTCTTCCATCTGGTTATGTAGTGTTGTTTATCTCATGTGTACTACAGAATTTCGCAACTCCTGCATACCTCATAGACAAGAGGGAAGAAAGAAGTGGGGTTTATTGTGCTTTTACTGGTCACAGAAAGGAGGTGCAAGCTAATTTGTACACTGTTGGTAGACTTAAAGGTAGACTTGACCCTACTTTAGTCATTCCTGCTCCTTCATGCGCTACACGGGAAGTTTGCGTAGTGACAACACCTCTCAGGAAGCTGGTCACAGTAAGCCACCTTGTTTTGCTGCCATGTCTCAGATGTGATTGTTTCAGTCATGAGAGAATCGATACCTACATCCCTGCAAAGGCTTCTACTATTATACAAATCTACTACATTATACAAATCTACTACTGTGAAAAAATCCTCATAATTCTTTAAATTCCAAACAAAAAACTTCACATTTGGCTTCTTGTTTTGTCTGATCGACCATAGAGAAAATCAGGAAGTCCTTCTACTAAAAAAGTTGCAATTAGATAAATGCAAACCTACCATCATAGTTTAAAAAAAAATTATGTCAGTCATTTGGTCATAAAACAATAGTTTCAGCTCTACACCCATCACAATCAGATCCAAATAGATGATCTCATGCAGGAAAATCTTTCTTACACACATTGTAGTATTTTTTTAAAATCAAACTAAATAAATTGGCGGAAATAGTTTGTTCTACCAGATATAGAAGTTTTGTTTGTTTTTTTAAAAAAGGAGAAATTATTCGTAAAACCTGATATGAAACTTTAAGGCTTAAGCACAGATTTGGGTGCGGCTATTGAGTTGTGTTTGATGGTATCACTAACTAACTTTGGCTTTTTGACAATTTGCATGTTAAGGAAAAAACACACACACAAGAAAAACCAAAAACAAAATGCAATTCAGTCAAAAGTAGATCACAACATTTAAAAGAGGGGAGAACCAGGCTCATCAGCTGAAAATGAAAGCAATCATCATACTTCTCTGAAGCATTTAGGGACAAATTAATAAAACAGTCTGATTTTAAAACTGTTTTACATTTTTACAGCAACATTGTTTTTATTACAGCAACATCAGCTGATTCCAGATCAGTATTTCATTCATTTTAATTGACACACTGGACATCTTTGGATTTTGGACTGAACATTTAAATAAATAAAAAAGACAATATAAGTCTCTGCATTTGTTAATAAATATTTCCTTTGCTATCATAGTTTAAACTAACTTTAATTGTAATATTTTTCTTTTTTTTGTTGACTTAGCTTTACTTTTTCCCCACTTCTGTAGCCCTTAAGATTTTAACAAATCACAAGCTCATTTTAAAGAGTAATTTGTACTTATATATTATGACTGGTTTAGCTTCAATCAGACATCAAGACAACATTTCAGATAGAATAAATAACTATCAAATCAGTTTTAGGGTTAGGAAGTAGCTCTGAGCTTCTTTAAATGAATTCATGTTGAAAAACAGTTTAATCTGGTGGAGAACTGATCTGTTCTATGGAATGTAAGATCTGCAGATTAAAGCAATACTAGATATATATTTTTTCTACGTAGCTTTAAAACTCTGCTTTTGACTTGTTTTTAATGTGACAATGTCATTGTCCCCTGGAATGTGCATATAGATTTCGTGCATCACTCCAGAGTTGAGAAACTGCACTTTGCAACTTTGTATTGTATGCCATAGCATCATATGACAGCTGGATTTATTTTGCTTTATTAACATCGGATGCACGATGAATGCTTAATCAGCCTTCATTATGGATGCAACAATGTGGAAATCTATCAAAGTTCAGTAGTGCCACAAGTTTTGGTGTCAAAATCTGATCCCCTGTCCAATAAAACATTTTATTTACGATTTTATTGATAACAAGACAAGTTTATGTGTAAAATATATCTCATGTACAAGACACTTAGGCCCTTTTCTTATACATACGTCTCTTGTACATGTGTATAATGGAGGACCAAACGCTTAGCTGTTGCATGAAACAAGCTATATTTTCATATTTTCCATGGAGCGATTCCAGACAGTTGTTGTGTATTTGATTGTTCATATTGTTGTTCCAAGAAGTCACTCATTCAGAGAATACATTTAACGTGAAGAAACATCACAGAGCAGCCTGGATTCGTGGCATCAGCTGCTCAAATGGATGATGAAGCCCTGGCACTGGGCATGTGACCTCTCGCCTCATCAATTGAAATAGTCAAATTTACAAAAACTGTCTGGTATTTACTCTGTAAAGAACTCACTGAAGTTTTATTCATTAAAGAACTCGTTTTCTGCATATTGTTATACTTAAACATAAAAAAAAAATTGAGTGAAAAATCTAAATGTAAAAAAGTACAAATAAAAAAATACAAGACATCTGAATCAAATTCAGTCAGCTATGTTTTTTTTGTTCTGGCTCTTTTTTTATGGTGTCATAGAACCAGTTTATGGTTCAGTTTATGAAACATGTAGTGTGTTTCAAATTTGGTTAGACTGGTTAGAAGCATGAATCAATTTATTGATGTTTTTAGGAGCTGATCCTGTAGTTTAAAGGTTTATTTATACAAGACAACCATAAAGCAAGTGACAATACAATGTGGTGTCTGAACAGGGTGAGGCACGGGTTTAGCTTTAATTTCTATCAAAGCTCTCGCTCTCTTACTCATAACAACGCAAACAAAGTTAGAGCTTTCAAAGCTGGAAGAGCAGTGAAATCAATAGAGACATTAAAGATACACAATTAAATTATGTCACAAAACTTACAATTGACACTTCCCAACTTTCAGAGGTATATTACTCTGAATCACACTGTTTCGGTATCTGTTTCTCATCAGAGTGGCAAGTAACTTTTCATACACTGATTTACTTCAAATGCCACCTACAGTACACTGTCAGCTATACAAACAGCAAGTTTCACTTTAAGTTGAGCGCTTATGAAGATATTTTCACACCTAAATAGGGTCTTTAAATCTCAGTGGGTAATGTCACACACATACTATATAGCATGTGAAGTAATAATTTAGTGTGTTTTTGAGAACTTGTAATTGTGCCAAATTTAAAGTAAAATTTAAAGTGGGCCCTCAAACTCTCATGTTGATGAAAGGATTAAAGAATCTTGCATACAGATGCAGATCAACAGAAAAGGGTCAAACATTGCATCCTGAAGTGGAGACTTGTCAGTGTTTCTAGCAGTAGAAGAAAATATTTCTAATCATACACATTTTAAGGGAAATATTTTGTATTTCTTAAACTTTCCCAGCAGGGTTTCTTTAAGCAGAACCGTTTCCATCCTCTTTTATAAATGACTTTTACATAAGAGCTAATTGTGGTTAAAACACAGATTTATAACTAGCTGGGGGAGTCAGTCCTGTTGTTAATGAGCTAGAGTCTGATCCCACATCAGCTGAGATCAGATAATGCCTCTCCTTTTGTTTTTCGTCATAGCACAGGGCGGGACGAGTCTGACTGGTTCCAGGGTTTTGAGAGGCCCTTGGGACCGTCACTCTCAGGGTGGAGGTACACAGCTGACGATTATCTCATTCTTGAACACACATTTAATCTGTTTTACACTGAAGTAAAATATGCTGGAACACATGTGAGATATGCATAAGGAATCTATCTTGAAGTTTTTTTTCACTGTTGTCTGTCCATTAACACCAGTTCTTCCAGTTTGTTCTTCAGCTAACACTGATTCCTTTCCTTCCTAGTACAAACAATCTATGTCACACCTTGGTTCTTGTTTTTTTTATCCTCTGCATTCCTCCTCTGCTGTCTCCTGCTGACTTTTCCATATCTAGGACATCACTAACTTTGTTACTGCATGATCTCCTTTTAGATTATTTTTCCTTTGAGGACTCTGTATCTGTGCTTCAGCTCCATAACACCTCACATGCACACTTACATACAAATGAAAAACAAATTTAGATCCTTTATGTTGCACAAGAAGAAACCCTGCTGTGTGCAACCAGTTTTTGTGTATACAGATCGTTTTGTTTTATGGTCACATTTGTCTACAGAGGACTCCATATACTCTGGGCCATTATACAGTAGACAAAAGCTTCTGGGGAAAGGACGAACAAATGATACCTGTCCAACAGGTTTCTGTATGCATGTGAAAAGAGAGAGGAATGCAACATGAAGAGTACTTACAGGTTTTTACTCAACATCTTTACTTGTTTGTGTGGTTGTATATATGTGCATTTTTCTTTATTTGTAGTAAATTGTTAGTCTGATTAATTATTTAACAGAAAATAATAATAAAACACATTTCTGTAATGTGGTTTGTTCTTTTTAGCAAGTTAAAATTTTCTGACATAACTTTCAGACCTTTGATTACTTCCTTTTTTCCTACAAGGACAAGAAGTTAGATCTACTGTATATTTTTGCTAAATTAGGGATTACACCATGCCTTTAATATAGAATAGCTCTGTATAGAAACACCCTTTGAACTGACCAGATGAGGTGTTGGGAGACAGGAGAAGGATGGTTCAGCGCTCATCTATTTTGAAGGACAGTTTGCCTTTCTGCCACCCAACACTTCTCAAACACTGGTGGTCCTGCAGCTTCCTAATGAATCGACTGCTTCAACCAAAGTATAAAGGAGCACTATTGAAGGTCTATAATTCCTGCAACAGTTACACTGGAAACCAGCACTGCTCCCAGTAGATATATATGAACAACAAATAGACTTCTAGGAGGAAACCTATGTGGATTTCCCATGTTTTCCAGCTATGCATGGGTTCTCTTCCAGCTTCCTTTCACAATCCAAAAAGATTCATATTTGAGTCTTAAGTTGTTGGAAGGAGTCACGTTGTGTCTTATTGGATAATTTTCTCTCTGTGTTGGTTCTGTGATTGACTAGGAAATGTTTCACCCCCTCACAACCCTGCATTTGAATAATCTGTAATCTTGTTATCTTTTTCTCAAGGTAATATAAATTAGAAAGGAAACTGTTAAAAATACACACACACTCTCTCTCTCACACACTCACACACACACACACACACACACACACAAATGAGCCCAGCCGCTCTTGGCTTCTGTAACTTGAAAAGGTGTAAGTATAAAATCCTCCTCAGATTGCAAAAGGCTATCTGTGCTACACTTGTCAGGCTCGAGGTGTTTCTCAGATGTATATAAACAAGTGTTGCTCTGTGATGTTCTTCTCTCAGGACCAGTATGATGTCATTGACAAGCACACACAGTCTGGCCTTGACCTGGTGGAGCGTTACATAAAGTTTGTAAAGGAGCGGACAGAGATAGAGCACAACTATGCCAAGCAACTCAGGTGTGCTCTGTTTTCTTTTCCAAAGTGCTGATTGCTCTTATGAAGTCTTGTGCTTTTCATACTTATGTTTTTTACATTGACTTCCAGGAATCTGACCAAGAAGTATGCCAAGCGAGGAAGCAAAGACGAACCGGACTGCAAGTAAGAAAACACAGTCACATCTAATAGTCTGTCATTTTTGGTTATAACAGCTTCTTCTGTTATATAGCCCACTAATCCTGTTAAAATTTTCCCATTTAACTATTACAGTGGTTTGGAAGCTTCCTTTTATTGGTGTGAGATTTGTTTTGGTGGTAGATGCACATGCAACTTGGGGATAGGCTGATTGGAGACTCTAAACTGCCCATAGGAGTGAATGTGTGAGTGTGCATGGTTGTTTTGTCTATGTGTGTTGGCCCTGTGATGGACTGGTGACCTGTCCAGGGTGTACCTCGCCTCTCGCTCGATGTGAGCTGGGATTGGCTCCAGCCCTCCTCCCTGTAACCCCGGTCAGGGAGAATTGGTAGAAAATGGATAGATACTGTAGATGGTGACAGACAGCAAGTGAATGTCAAGGAAGTAGTGAAAGTGTTGTAGCAAACATATCGGTCATGCTAACTATCAGAATATTGTTCCCTGTTGCTTAGAATGGTGAAATTCCAGGTATTTCACCCTTAACTCGCACATCCTCTTCAGTTAGGATGTCCTTTCATCACCAATGTAATCTACTTTCTCAAATACATAATGTGGATATTTGATTTTCTTTTGTGATTTTTTTAGTCTACAAATTTATGCAAGGTTTGAAAAACGGATAAGAATAGCAACAAAACAGTGAAAGCAGGACAAACAAAAGATTATTTGCTGTGTTGGATAGGTATAGGATAGGTTTGAATTATTCATAAACAGGGATTTTATCCATTTCTCCCTTCTCTCCTGATGCAGATTTAGCAACCACGCGTCATTCCAAGAGATCCTGAACGAGCTGAATGACTACGCTGGGCAACGGGAGCTTATTGCAGAAAACATGATGACCAAAATCTGTGCAGAACTCAGCAAATACCTCCAGGACCTTAAACAGGAACGCAAAACAGTGAGACTGGGAGGGGGAAGTTTTTTAATTGCTGTGGTGCCATCATCTAAAACTGCAGCACATTAACTGTACCCTTTCCCCTCCCTAGCATCTCTCTGACGCAAAGAAGAGCCAGCAGAATCTAGAGAGCAGTTTTAAACACCTAGAAAGCGTGAGTAGCATGCCTATAAAAATCTAATCTATGGCAGGTTATGCAAATGATCTCATGTGGCATCTTGTTAAGCAGATGTGTTTTGTGTCAAAGAGTTATTTTGCATGTTTTACAGCTTTTATATCCAGACAGCAGGAAAGAAAAATCTCTCTGGTAGCTTCTTAAGGAAAAACCTTATAAAATGTCTTGAAATTTATTTCAAAAGTAAATGTCACCCAGATGACTTTTAACATGGACCTATTTATTAATGTGTTTACATTTTATAAAAATGAGTTTGAAAAAAGAATCACATCCTAAAAACGACCATTGAGTCCAAAAGATACACATAGAAGGAGCTCCTCTATTAAAATACAGATCCGTTCAGTTGTGAAAAATTCCACTGAGTATCTTTAATAAGTTAAGGGTAATCATTGGAAGATAACTAGATGATAATTAAACTCTTCAACAATAATTGATTTAAAATAAACTGTTAATAAACTGTCACCTGAAGAACAACAATAGTTAAAATAACACGACTGATTTAAAAGAAATAGGAAAACTAAGCAAAAAAATAATTACAAACATTAAAAGGGAAAAAAGGTTCAGTGATGGAGATTGGTTTAAAAAAAGTTTTTTTTTTTTAGCAATCTTTGACTTCTACATGTCATAACCTTTAGTATAGCTGTTCTATTAATGGTGACATTGTTGGTGTGTAATGTTTTTATTCTCTGATGTATATCGCTTTGGAGAAAAGCTTCTGCTAAATTACTGTAGAATAGAATAGAAAAGTGGAACTATTAGGTTTTAATGATTTGAGCTGCTAAAACCCACATGGCTAAATACTTGTCAGGTCTGCCGACACGGAAGTGAGGTTTGGACCCAGGTGCAGGTGGATACACGGGAGGACAGCCGGATTGCATTTTAACAATTTATTCTAAATAAATAAAACATAACCAAACTAAAGACTGGAAACAAAAACACTACTCACAGTAGTGAACACTAGAAATAGTACCATGAAAAATCTCAATAACAGCAAACAATGATCCCACACCC
>JBAMHV010000004.1:14366220-14377976 GCA_037177535.1 Pseudomugil gertrudae | reverse complement strand
ATACACACACACACATTATATATATATATATATATATATATATATATATATATATATATATATACACACATATATACAACACACACAAAGTGAATCTGACATAAGTGCACCACCTGAGGCATCTCCAGAGCCTTCATCACAGCTGAGAAAGCGTAAAGGTTGTGTACATGTTCTTTTAGAGCCTGAGCCAACAAGATTACTTTGTGTAAAACTGTTGCTCTCTGGTTCACAGTCCCCGTGCAGCCCAATATGTCTATTGCCACTCCAAGTGCTATTAGATGATGCCTGTAAAACAAATGTGTTAGTGGACAGAAAACTGAAACCTGTGAAACAAAAATTTTAAATAAATAAGAGTTCCACTTTAATATCCACTCTACTGTAATCCAGAAATAAAAAACACGTCCTATTTGTGTGTGCTTTGTTTACAAATGAAAGTAATGCTACTGTTTCAGTAGAAAGACACCTCCAGAGAAATTTGACTTTTTTAAAACATAGAATGGCTCATTTATCTTTTCTACTTCTTTTAAAAGTAATAAGTGAATGAGTGACAATACCTCTCTAACAAATCCAGTCTCAAACTGTGTCCATGTGGTAAAGTGACAAGCTCCAGCCCTGAATTTACTCCAATAATCCTCCTCTTCTCATCAGTTAGCTCAGTGATGCATGCTACCTGCAATACCATAACGATAAACACAAAGTTTGTCAGGTGTTACCTCTAACTCATGACATTTCCATTTACAAATGCACATGAATAAGAGTAAGTCTTAGAGATACCTTGGAATCGATACTGAGAATGTGCAGAGCCATGGTGTTGGCGTCTGAACGGTTGAATAACTCTTTGAGTGTGAGCAGAACGCTGGGCTCCAGAGGCCGGTTGTTCTCTGGCAGGAGCAGTGACTTAAACTGGTCCAACTGGAAACAGGATGCCATTTCAACCTGAGATAGAGCCAAAAAGTATTTTAGTACAATGCTGTCCCTCTCTGCAGCACGCAAAGGTTCCAGCATTTGTAATGAAAATTCTGATTCTCTAAACAGATGGCTGATCAACTGATCTCTAAATAGTATGAAGCAAAGGTTTGGAAACACCAGGCAGTCAAACAGCAGATATCAAATCAAATCAAACTATTTGTAAAGCGCTTTTCATAACACAGACAACACAGAGTGCTGTACATGATAAAATCAATTTAATTAAAACACCCAAGAATTTATCTTTTTATTTTCCTCACCAGTAAATTTTGAGCCAGATACAACACAAGCGCACATCACTGCCAATCAAACCCCATACTTTACAGTTAAGGCAGTTTTTGTCACATGGGGTATTTTGAACGCTTTAATTTATACAATAAAAAGAAAAAAAAACACCCACGATATTACAAAAAAATCCATCACTACCTATCAAAAAAAATTCCTGAAAACAACCTGTAAACAACCAGAGAGCAGAAACGCAACCGTTTGGAAGGTGCCAATTAAAAAGAAGTAAATATGGCTAAACATTAATATCAATATTATAACATTTTTATTCAATTCATATTTGCAACATTTATTTACAATTTAACCAATTTTACATACACATTAAATGATTACTGTTATTCTTGCTGGTGTAGCACAATGGCTGTTTTTTGCCAGCTAACAGTGCACCTTAGCTACCATTTAGCTCCTGTTAGATCTGACTTAGCACAATTAGCTCTTTGCTACAGGCAGTTTGAAGTTTGATAAACATCAGTTATCCACCCCCACACTCACAGCCCCCCTCTTAGCTTCTCATCTTTGACCATTTTTGTATTTTTCTGGGGGCGACGGCACAAGTGATGCTGCCAAGATGGCAACGATAGGAACAGCTCAACGATAGGGCTGCACAATTAATTGTAATTCAATCGTGATCGCAATTGTGGTGGTCACAATTAAATAGACCCGATCGTCAACGATATTTGTATTTAAAATGCAACCTCTGCTCCACGCATCACTCATTTCAGACAACCAGTTGTCTTCTAGAGGGCAAACGCATGGCTACGCCTTTACTGAGCTGCCTACATAACAAACACAGTTGACATCTATTGTCTGGACTATGGTGAAAGGGATGGTGAAACCGAGGCCTCATGAAACATTGAGCAGATTTGACACAGAATTGACCCACTGTGTTTGAAACATTTGACAGATCAAAGAGCTCCATCTGCTGGCTGTGGACATCTTATGCATCAGAAAGAAGTGCTAATCAGACTTGCTCAGTGCTCACTGCACATCTGTCAACCCTGTCTCATTTTTGACATAGTGTTCAATAAAATGTCTCCAGCTTCCTCCCACAGTCCAAAGACATGCACCTTGGGGATAGGCTGATTAGAGACTAAATTGTCCATAGGAGTGAGTGTGTGTGTGCATGGTTGGTTGTCTCTGTGTGTCGGCCCTGCGATGGACTGGCGACATGTCCAGGGTGTACCCCGCCTCTCTTCCGTTGTGAGCTCCAGCTCCCCCGTGACCCCGTTTAGGGAAAAGCAGTAGAAAATGGATGGATGTTCAATAAAATGATACATTTTCTACTACAGATTATTATCTCATTCTGCCCCCCAAGAAATAATAAAATGGGCTGTTGGGTAAAATTAGTTTAGGGACCATAATTATTGTGAAATCTAACCCTTTTAATGCCACAGGAATCACAGACACCGTTGTGCTTTTTTTCAGTACCATAACGCCTCGTTACTTATAATATGATAAAAATAATAATCTAATAAATATATTTGTTATCATGCTGCTATCTAAAATGACAGTTGTAGTCTACTCACTGCTACATCTGTAGCGGATTGGGACGGGTGTGTGTCTGGGATGTGTTCCTGCAGACATGTCTCGGTGAAGCACATAAAACTGCACTCTCTGTATTCTTTCTGAGACCTGGTTAGCACCTGGAGCTCATCAATTTCTTTAGCTAGCTATTGCACGTTACCCATCACAACAGTTGGACGAAACGGTTAAATCGCCATCTGCCTCACTCCTGCTCTGCATTTTCTTCTTTTCAACTCTGTTGGGATTTGAAGTGTTATTTTACTGATAATCTTAAATTTGGAGAGCACTATCAGTAAATTCCAGTGGTAGACAAGTCTCGCTGCCAAGGAGACTCTAATAAGTCTTTAAATAGCAGGAAATAAAGATATGCAGAAAGACTCCAGTGTAGCACAGACGCTTCCAGCGTGAAAAGTCTTCTTGTCCAACCCAAATTGACAGCTGATGTCTTAAACAAAAGACGCCTAGATTACAAAAATCACGAGTTAGCTACTACTGTTTGATGCCACTTAGCGGCGCATTCCCAGGGAGTGGGAAGTATGGGTGGGGTGCCAGTACATCCAAACAAAACAAAAAAAATCCAGCAAAAAGTTTTACTTGAGATTTTTTATCTCATGGTAAAAATTAAACATAAGCATATTTTATGTGACTGAAACTGAAATTAATTTGAAATTTTAAGCCATTTTGCTTGCAGCATTATGCAAAGTTGTCAAATTCAATGCATGTAACTGAACTTGTGCAATCTGTCAGTGCAGTCATCTAAAGAGTAGGTTTCTATACCTAAATGGTAATGATGAAACTAACTGAAGAACTTATGAACATATTTACTCAGAACAGCAGGAAATGAGACTACAAAATGTGAAGAAAATGTTTTACAAACTTGTGGTCGTTCAAAATGCCAGTCTTCCATTTCCTCTGCTGCCTTCTTTTGCTGCCCTTTGTTTACCAGCGGAGATGATGCTCCATTCTCCTGAGCTTCCAGTAACCCAAAGGATGTCTCTGTGAGGCGTGCACGACTCTGCCACTTCTCCTCTGCACGCAGTCTGTCCACATGGCCTTTCCGCCGCGACTGTGGCACCTATATACAGGAGGTGAATTAGATCTCTCCACTGAGGATTTTCTTGTTCCGGAGTTTTTGTGCCTTTCATTCCTTGAATTAAGTGTTGACAGATTACAGCACTGGACAGTGAAAATGTCTTACTTGTATAACCAGCTTCTCATAGAAAGAAGATGGGTCTGTGGGTTTTGAAGGCACAGTGTTGGGGAAAACAGCAGAGACCCTGAGAGGTTTAGGAGGAGCTCTGGGATGCAGCTGCCCATCAGAACCTCTCAAAGTTACACCACCTCCTGCAGGCACAGTACAGGAGTTCAAATGGAGGTGTTGTTAAAGAAAAGCAGAGTGTGCTGATGTGCTACTTACCAGGATGGGAAGGACGTGTGTGACGTGGTTGTGGGCTCAGCAGAGGTTCACTGCCTGTGCGAAACACTGGGGAAATGGGTTCAGGGCCACTGTCTTCTGATTGAGGGTTCTGAGGAACACCTACATGAAGAACAGGCATCAAATGATCACAAGACATATTCTCCTCAAACTGATAACACCTGGCTGTTACAGAATGATGCAATTGGTATTAATATTTCCAATACTAGTATATCCTCTTCTAATTTCAAATAAGTCTTTTTAAGTTTGGTTTTCTGTACAGCAGTTTTTGATAAATAGTTTTGTTAAAAAGCTAACATCATTCAACCCAGTGGCCTGAGTTAGCTTTAGAGTTTCCTTTTTCCAGAGGCATTAAGGCAATCAAACTAAAGCACCCTGTTAAACAAATATGCATAATCTTTCATCTTGGGGAAACAACAAAACACCACACACGTTCTTTGAGTAAATACTCGTTAAAAACTTAGGTCCAATCCAATTCCCCAGCCTCAGCCCTTAATCTATTTTACATGGATAAAGTGCCTCTTATTATTATAGCATCAAGGTGAAGTACCATCCAGACCTTCACAAGGACACAGAGGATCATATGGAGAACTAGATGATGACAACCTTTTAATCCTACCCCGAATAATGAACTTAATCCTGCATAACAAAAATGACTAAACCCAGTGGTGGTGTTTCAAATGCAGAACAATCTTGGGACCATCAGCTCTTTTGAAGTTCAGAACTGTGTTGTCAGTATGATGTTTAGCATTACATTTTAATAACACTCAAGTTCAACAAACAATTCTGATCATTACAGGAACCAAAGAGATCATATTTTCTTTAGAGGAATATTTAGACTTATGCCTTTTGTAATGAACCATAAACTTACAGTGTGCCCGTAAGCATCAAGTCATAAGAAAGTCATTTATGGGAGATCCAAATTAGCATCTTATTCTCAGTTAATGCAAACATGGCAGTAAACATAGCAGTTAGGAATTAATATAGTTAATCCACATATTCTGTGTAATTTTAGTAGCAGACTCAACAGTTTCACAGGTAAGATTGTAATGTGTGTATAGGACTAATAAGTCATATATAAAAAATACATTAAATAATAATGGTAAATATTAATGTAATCTTTTGTGAGTATTGGAATTTTAAAAACACATTTATAGTGAAAAAAGATAAATACTTCAAGATAGTCATAGCTAGCACACTTGAAATTGCAAAGAACTGCTTATAAAGACAAATATTTTGGTTATCCAGAGAGGTCTATACAATATTACTTTGACAAAAATATTTGCCCTTACTAAATTTTAGTTTCTTTGCAATGATGTTTTAATAGGTTATATGGTCCTTTCAGCCTTTGTGTGTTTGTGTGTGTATCTGTTCATGTAATTTATGGAAGCTTTATTACCTAAGTCTCTGTGGTTATGTTTTGTTTTTGCGTGTGTCTCTTAGCAACTTAATGTAAAGCCTACAGGGTGTATTTTTGTGATTTTTTTTTTAAAAATTGGTTTAATTTAGATTCCATTAAATTTTGAAGTGAATGATCTGGAAGGACCTGTACACAGGAGTTCTTAAAAGGATTTTTTTACATTATGTGTGGAAAAGACCTGCTTGGCAGAGGACTGCGTTCTAAATTGTTTTAAATTTATTTATGACTTTATCTTGTTTTCTTCCTAAAATGATCAAAGTTTGTGTTGGTGCTGGGACAAAATAGTGAGTGAATACATCATTTTGTTATCTGTGAATTTTGTATCTGTATTTATATTGGTTTATTCTCTATGTGGCTTAGTTCAATTCAGGGTCACAAATGTCTGAAGCATACTCCACCAAGCATGTGGAAGCAAGGAACATCTTTGGCTTGTTGCCAATCACAGGGCATGGCATTCAACACAGCTGTATCCATTTTACCTAGAAGTGAAAAGAGTAAGGTAGGAATATGAGAAAATACCTGTCCGTAGGTTGCTGTCAGATTGTGCAGACTGAAGTGAAGGCCTCCGTCCAACATTTTCCAAATCAGCAGGTTGGCTTCCACTCCTACAACATTCAGCATCATGTTTATCTGCATCCAGTTGATCACATGCATGTGTCAGCACTGTGCAGTACATACATGTATAAATATGCACCAAATTCTACTTGCTCTAACCTTAGCAGTGGATTGATGACTTGTAGTGTGTCACCGTGTGTGGAGCTGAAGCTGCGTCTTTTGCTGTGGTCAGTTTGTTTTTCTCCTCCCACACCTCTAATGCTGCTCTTAAGCTTTTCGTGTTGCTCAATGATAACACGTAGAGGAAGAGTCCGTGTGACGGGACGACTGATGGTAGCACCTGAAGCCTTGGATATGTGTTGACGCCCACCCACATAGAACCGGATTAGAGCAGGTACACTGTCAAAGCGATCCTCCTCAAATTGGAACAGCTCCCGAGAGTAGCCCTGTTAAACAGATTGAGGCACAAGCATAATGAATCAAACAACACCTTTGAAATAAAGGTGGCCAAATTGTAGCTTAGCAGAACAGTTTACCTCATGCAGCTGTTAGAACATATAACCAGTAAGAGCAAAAAAAATCCCTTAGAAGATATTTTAAACCACATTTTTTTATTCTCCACAAAAGTGCATACCAACCAGTCAGCAGTATCCTGCAATTACCATGCTTCCCTGCTCACATCCCAAACATATGAAAGAAAATTGTGAAACAGAGCATACAAGAGGGAATGTGTTACCATGAAACTTGTGGATTCCATGAATTTATGAAAAGAAAGCCTCCTTTTTGTATTCATTAGTGTTCATTCAAACATTTCGTTACAACTGAAATACATAGCTCAAAAAGATAAAGGGAACATTTAAACAACACATCTTAGATCTTGATCAATGAAACATTCCAGCTGGATATCTTCAGAAATTACATAGTGGAATGTGTTGAGAGCAAAACATAAAAGATTATTACTGAAAAAAACCCCATGGGGGTCTGGATTCAGAATCATACCAAGTAAAACTGGTCTCTCTCTGGGCATCTCTGGACTCTCTCACATCTGTCACAGGTGCTCAGTGTAAACCCACTATCATATGGGAAGACCACAGGTAGCAAATGGCCAATCTGTCATTCCAAGAGCAACTTTCATCAGCTGCACACAGAACAAGCGTCAAATTCTTGCATAGAACTGAAGTTCAAAAAATTTTTAAAAATCTTTCAAAAAGATAAAAAATTTTCATCTGCACACCATTAAGTGCTGTGTTGATAAATCCCACTTGTTCTCAATGTCCATGCTCATGCCTGTTCATGGTCATTTGCATTCAGAAACGGCTGCATTTAACCATCTACAAAAACAACACATCTCTTTAGAAATAAAGCGAAAATAGTTTGTTCCCCACTTAATGAAGGAGTAAAATAAACATTTTTTGTTTAGTTTGTAGCCAGCTAAACATATCCATTTGGTTCACTCATTCCAGTTCAATTAAACAGTTTCAAACAATAAAATAATACATGTGAAGCTCACTTACAAATGTTAAAGTGTAGGAGAGAAATATTTACCAACCTCTTAGACAGTATGCTGCTTAAAATTGTTAAACTTGCATATAAAAGCTTCAGAAAAAACGAGCAGTAATTGTTTTTGGATTGGGGAGAGATCTCTCATTTTCTTAAAAAGGGAGAAAGTATTCAAGTCTTTGATTCAAACAATAGACTGTTCAAGAAAACTGTTTTGGAAAGCATCACAGCACAAAGTGTCTGCAGCAGAAGGATGGGCTTCCACATCTGGATGTTGCATTTTTATTTTCTGAAGCTCTTTGGTTTAATAGATTTTGTAGAAATAAAGATGAATTGGTATGATGTTACTTTCACACACATTCCCAGCATCATTCCTCCACTCTTTCGATCCACTTTTTTGTACAATTGTACAAGATAAACGTATGCATTTTGGTTTGGAGAAAAGTTCACCTCCAGTGCCGGTGTAATTCAGCTCAGTGGTGGTTAGGTTATGCAAACCACTGGGACAGCTAACTTTATCTCAATGCTCTCCACACCATGCTGGGAGAGACGGTGTGCGTTGGTGTATCATGAAAAACTAGATGTACTCAGAGAATGTAAACCTCTATCCAGCCATAGTATATCTAATCATTTACCCCTTATTTTATACCAGAGAATTTCTAAAAATATCATCAAAATCCATCCATTACTTTATGAGCTATGTTGCTAACAGGTGAAGGATGGACACGGCTGAAAACACAACCTCCACCTTGGTCGGAATAGAGAAAGGTATTGATTCTGTTTATGGCATCTGCTTGAGTCTGTAATAGTGGCGCTGTTTTCCTAGACAAATAACGTGCAAATACATTTTTGAAAAAGTTACAGATATAAACAATGTATCAATCATCTCATTTACTGTGGAATAACTCAGAACAAAAACACACCTGTTTGGGCCGAAGGACCACACGTATGATCTTAAAGTGCCAACGGCAGTTATTCGATAAGCAGCTCAAAACATAGTCTTCAGGGTCAGAACTTGAATTACGGACGAGGAAGTCTCCGTTGCTCTCTAACAGAGACTCAGCATTCTGGAAACAAAGTCAGAAAGTTATCTTAGTCAGGTAAACATAGAGCTTCATGCTATTAGAAAAAATAATTACCTATTTGGGAGCTACACATTTTATTTAACTTGTTTACAATCAAGTTCAACCCCGCCTCTCACCCGTAGGCAGCTGGGATTGGCTCCAGCCCCCCCGCGACCCCGCTATGGGATAAAGCGGTTGAAAATGGATGGATGGACAATCAAGTTCAATGCAGTTAATCCCATTATGTTAAGTGTCACCATGCTTTTAGTTAATCATACTGCAGTATATCAAATCGGCGGTTGTGGTGCATGTAGTAGAGCGTGTTAATTCCTAACCAGCAAGTTAGTGGTTCAAATCCCAGCTCTGGCGTCCACATGTCAAAGTGTCCTTGAGCAAGACACTGAATCCCCAGTTGCTCCCAGTGCTGTGTCACTGGTGTGTGAATGTGTGAGTGTTTGTGTGAGTGAATGGGTGAATGTGTCTGATAGTGTCAAAGCACTTTGAGTGCACTGATGTGTAGAAAAGTGCTGTACAAGTAAAAGACCATTTACCATAAAATGCAGTGCAATGTGAAATAAAGTCTGTTCCCAGGTAGAGCATTTATTACAGACCTGTTCATATTGCATTGTTTTCATTGTTATACTCATTACATTGGTGATTAGGACTTAAAACCTGGGTTCACCAGTAGAAATAATGTTCAGGCTTTAGGTTTACTTGCACCTAAAAACCCAGATTATAAAATGATCAAACATTGAATAATCATAGACTCAAATATTTCAACTTGAAGCCAAATGAAAAAAAAAATGGGGAAAAAATGAAAACTACTAACTTAGAAGAGCAAAGTGCATGAATTAGTTTTTCCATGCTTTACGAGTACTGCTTAGTAAAATGGATAATATCTGAGCAGAACCAGATCATTATTCTTTTGCTAAGTTAAATTTCAATGGCGTTGATATTATGCTGCTGTTCCACAACCCAGGAAGATAGCACATTTCCCATACTACTTAGTTCTTTTGTTTTGTGTGAATTCATATAGTTTGTGTGAAAGTTTGAAATGCGTTATCTGATGCGCACCTCTCGGCTCAGTGGTCCATGGTACCATGCGTGGCTCCTCAGATTCTCATTGCCGAGCTTCAGCTCCTCTTCAAGCTCTTTCTTCAGCGAATCCATCTCTTTCAAACCACCAAACACCTACAACACACAGCAGCCATCCAACAAATACCACAATTATCTGCTTGCATGTTTTCTCTGCCAGCATTTTATATCATTTTCAGCTGGAAATGTATGAAAGGAAGCAAGCAAACAAGAGGGGGTGTTTGGTTAACCTCCTACCTTGAACTGACTGAGGTATGCACTGATACTCTTTCTTTTGCTGAAAATGAAAGCAAAGAGATGTTTTGGTCTACATCACAAAACAGAACAGCGCCCCTGAACAAGGGTAGAAGGTCAAGGTCTGTGTCTGTCATTAACACCAGAAAAACTAACAGACTTTTAATAGCCTGCCTCATTTTCTTCCTTCCTTCCTCCCAGAGCTTCCACCTTCCTGCCTCTTTAAATACAAAGCTCACAAAAGAGGAGTTCACTGAAATGGCTGAACAAGAAAACTCCCAAAAACTAAAAAATATACATGGATGCATGCTTCTATCTCAAAATACACACAAACAAACATTTATAAACATTTTTTTTTCTCATGGCAGCATCACAGGCTCCTTATTTACCCTGATTGGACCTTGAACATCATTAGTAGCCTATAACAGAGACACAATCTGTATTCTGGAAAGTTTTACATTTAATAGTTGTTTATATTGATTTTTAAACCACTTTAATGGTCTCTTTGCTTAAAGAGTCATTCAAACATGTTCTCTTCTGTAACAAATTATCTTACTCTTAGAGGTAATAGCATGTCAAGTCAGGAACAATGACCTATTTTTAATCAGGTATGTTGATAGAAGGAAACAACTAACATAGAGGACAGTGACCCTTGAACCTGCTTTAATTAAGAGCTATTTAATTAGTTCGATGCGTCAAAATAACCGCTTCAAATCACACGTGAATCAAAATAGTTTACAATTACTTAGAGTTTTACCGTTTGCAGTTAAGTAAAAGGGTTTAAGCTTCATATCTGAGGGGCGTTGGTCTAAGTAAATGACCAGAAACACCTGTGCAAAGCTGAAGCGCTGTTGTTGTGAAAGGCAGTAGTCTATGTCACCACACACTGCCACGTTTATTCACATTTATTGTCGGCAGATTTAACATAGTCGGTCTGGGACCTCGCAGCGCATTTTAGTACTATAAACACGCATAAAACTGGCGTTGTGTCCAAGGAGTGCCTCCAAATTGTGCAACAGGTACGTAAGAACAACCATTGGTAGTTTTTACTCGCTTGGCACGTGAAGCAAATCTTCGACAAACTCCGCGCGCGCCCGAGCTTATTTGTCGGTCAAGAAAATAATATAAACTTGAAACATTTCTCTATTAATGTAATATTTTGAAAGAAAAGTCTTACACTTTAGCTGCGACCTTCGGCGCGTCACACGCTTACCTCCTGGCTCGGCTCACAGCTCGCTAGTCCTGGCCATAATTTCACAATTTGTGATTAAAAATGAACGCCCTTTAAAAAACACCAGCTGGAGTTATATTCTCCTGTCTTTCCCTGCTGTATCCCTCCCTTTATCCTCTCCTTCCTCTACTCCCTGGCTGCGCGGAGTTGGACGAGTTGACACAAGTTTTACCGAGCACTCCTCCCCGCCTCCTGTGCTGAAACATCGTTAGATATCTGTCTGGCATTCCTGACATACCGACACGAGCTGAGCTCGCGCATCACCTGGCCACAACACGAGCTGAGCTCGCGCATCACCTGGCCACAACACGAGCTGAGCTCGCGCATCACCTGGCCACAGCAAAGCTAGGTAGGTAGTTATGTGATGGCTTTTCATATCTGATAATCTCTTCAGACATGTCAGTTCTGAACTTGATTTAATTGCACAATCTGTACACAACTACATAT
>JBAMHV010000004.1:14339744-14364427 GCA_037177535.1 Pseudomugil gertrudae | reverse complement strand
ATATATAAGCAAGCTAGCAGTTTAAATACACATTAAATCTTTGGGGTTTTTTCCTAAATATTCTTGACTTATTATTGATGACAGGTGATTATTATTATTCTACTGAAGGTCTGGAAGCAGTGGTTGTTACTGTGGCAGGTGTATTGAGGATATTGATAATAGAAGTGAACATATATAGACAAATGCTATGCTAGCCCACGTTTTCTTCAAATTTAAGTGTGACTTTTTCAGTAGCTACTTTAACACTACAATCCAATTTCTTTTTCACATTAAACTCATGGGGATAGAATGAAAACACACATTTGAGCAATAACCATTTTTCTTTAGAGGTAATTTTCCTGGCTTATTATGCTTCTACTTGTTTCCTTAAAGGGGAAAAGTGACTGTAAATCAATACCAAGTTGTTCTGAGATGATAGGTTTCTAACTTGAAGGGAGTGGTCTCTACCAGGATTGTGGTAATTCCAAACATAGGGCATAATTCTCACTGAGAGCGCTTATATGTCCTCATCTGTGGGTTTCAATTATTTTTTTTTTTTTTTTTTGGTTTTGTTCGTGTTAGATTTCTATTTAAAATGTTCTTTCCTTGGCCTCCTTTTAGTTTTTACTTTAAACTTTTATTTTTTAACCTTACTTCCTGTTTTATTTTGTAACATTTCTGCCCTTTGACAGACACCACTTTGTGCATTTTGTAAACTTCCTGTTGCCATCTTACACCTAGCTGTTACACCTGTTGCAGACAACCATAACTGCCCCTTTTTTAGGCTTTAGCTCACTCAGTATAATACCCTCTGAAGCTTTTTTTTTCTCATTGTCAGATGCTTATTTCTTTGCCCCTGAGTGGGCCTGGTGGGGGTCCAACTCTCTACCAGGGGGCTGTTATCCCGGCAGCCCTCGTGTGTCCCTGTTGTCATTGTCTGTCGGTTCTGTTATTTAGTTCATGGTAGATTTTGATTTCAAGAGTTATTTTCTTACTCTTATTTCAATTTTCACTTCAGTCTGTTTAAATTGTGTGAATTACTGACTGTGGCCATCACAATCAATAGAACCCAGCTTAACCCTTTTTGACCATGGCCTTACAGCTGGCTGCATTGTGGTGTAGTATTTATCAGCATGGTCTGGTCAAGAGGGTTGCTGGTTTGAGCTTTGAGCACAGTGGCCTGTGTGGGGTTTGCCTGTTCTCCACATAAAC
Organism: Pseudomugil gertrudae; assembly: GCA_037177535.1. NCBI lineage: Eukaryota > Metazoa > Chordata > Actinopteri > Atheriniformes > Pseudomugilidae > Pseudomugil > Pseudomugil gertrudae. Next base: position 14,363,236 of record JBAMHV010000004.1, on the reverse strand, counting down.
ACATGGGTTCTCTCTGGGTACCCTGGCTTCCTCCCACCATCCAAAAATGTGCATTTTAGATTAATATGACACTAAATTCTCCCTAGAGGTGGGAGTGATTGTTTGTCTCTCAGTGTTGGCCCTGTGATGGACTGGGGACCTGTCCAGAGGGTACCCTGCCTCTTAATTGCTGGGATAGGCCTCAGCTTTTCTGTTACTCTGAATGTAGACTAAGCCGTATAGAAAATGGTTGGATGTTAAATTGCATCACTAACTTTGGAAGAACAACTTTTCTCCAGCCTCCAGAGATTTGTCTTTTTTTTACCCCAAAGCTGAAATGTCAAGCCAGAGCAACGGACTTTGTAACTCAGTGCTTTGCTTCTCATTAGAGGTTGTGTGATCTACATATAAAAGTCTCAAGGTATGCTGTTCCTTCTCTAACTACTGTTGTTGCTTTTGTCAAAAGTACTGCACTAAACCATGTCAGTCATGTGCAATGAATGCTTATTTATTAGGATTCTTTTCAGTCTGTTTGCAGATGCCTGATTGTTGCAATTGCCTTATAAAATCTGCCCCAGCTTTTATGTGGTACAAGTTAATTATTGGCTAGAAATGGGTCAAGTAGCATGAGAAAGTTAACCTCTTTCTCAAAGCCACACTATCTCACTCTTTGGCCCACTCATGCACACTAGGTTACCTTACCTGAGTTTACTCTCCTGACTGACAGTGTTATCCTCCTCCAGGGGACGGAGCTGTGAGCAGGAAGCAGAGAGGCGGTGTTTCTTGTCAGCGCGCTGAAGGCGGGGAAGAACACTCTGGCGAAACAGACCCATTGGTTTCTCCTGTGGAATATGATGGAGAGCTAATTATTGTTGCACCTCAGTTTAGTAGGCAGTTGTTGTTTCTTTACTATGTGATAAGAAAACTTCCAGCCTTACCAGATCCATAGAGGATCCCAAAGAGTGTTTTCGGCTGGCTCTGCGCTTTACTACCTGTACATCTGAGAGAACATATTGGAGCAATTTAAAGAAAGAATTAATCATTTTGAATATTTTTCTGCAAATGATTAAAGAATAGAAGATTCATGCACTCTCATTTTTATTTATTAACAATGAAGCTGTAGCAAAAGAAAAACACTACAGTTTTTACATAAAGATTGTTTCACCAGTTTACCTAAACATAAGCTGCTAACATGAACTACTTAGATCCTCTGCCACTGACAGATATGTGTTTACTCTAAGGGGAAACTCGGTTCTCGGAACCAGTAACAGCAATACCACCAGCTTCTAGGGGATAAGCCTCCAACTATAAGAACAATGGGTCAGGTTTATTCTTTTTAATTGGAACATCTGTCACACACAATGGGACTGACAGTGAGCAGCTACTGATGGTAAAAATTATTTCTGTTTTTGCCTGCATGTTGTAGCTGTTTATGCCAGTATAGTGAGCCAACAAAGATGGTTAATGTGTTTCTGCAACAAAAAAAAAACGACAACACCCTCATTGGAAACTGGCAGATACTTTATGTTCTGTTCAATGTCAATATCAGTAAAATAAATTCTTTCAAACGATGTAGTAATGTGAGACTGAATACCAATTTAACTGATGATGAGGTCTATCACACATGATAGCAGATTTGTTTTTTAACTAAATGAGCAAAAAACAAAACAATAAAAAACAAAACATGATATTAATAAAGATAAGTGTCAAAATTATTTTTACAGTTAAATGTAAAAATAATTTGTGTGAAAGTTTGAAATGCGTTATTTAAGACTTGGGTTTAATTTATTTAAACCTTTGGGATAAGTCCTTCTGAGAAATTAGATATCCAGTAGTTTATAAATAAAGACTCAAAGAAACAATAATACAATAAATAGAATAAGATGTGACTACAATTAAAAAAAAAATAGGAATTGAGAAACTATATGTGGCCAATGATTAACTTAAAATGATTGCACTGTGGTAGTTACTGAAGTCTGGGTAAGTTATTGAACAAACTTTTTACAAACTTTTTTTCCTTACTTTTTTACAAGCTTCTGTATTTTGGCCTTACAAAAATGTCCAGTAATCTTTAGCAGCAATGCAATTAAGCAATCTTTTGTTCCATAACATTCTGTCTCTGACATTATTGATGAGAAATTCAGATGTTTTGTTTTGCTTCGGGTCTCTGAGATGTAGATAGTAAATGGACTGAACTTATAAAGAACTTTTTTAGACTTGTTTACCACTCAAAGCTTTAAACTGCATGTCACACAAACCCATTTACACTTAACACCCTGACAGACACATAGAGGTCAACGTGGGATTCAGTGTCTTGCCCAGACTTGGATGTGGTTTGGATGTGGTTTATGGAAAACCCATTAATTCTTTTAATTGTTTGCCATTTTATTGTAGATATGCTTCTGTGCTTTGACTCATTGTCCTGTCACATGACCTAGTTAAAGTAAACATGTTAGTTGTCCAACAGATAGCTTCACTTTATACTATAAATCATTTTTTTATGTACATAGGATTTATGGTTGCTGGTGGGAGCTGGTGGTATGGTGGAAAGACAGGCCAAATCCTCACCTCTTCCATGATGTGCTTGTTGGTGTATGCCAGGGCTGGTATGATAGGACGTTGTTTCAGAGCTATTTTTTATTTGAAAATATGCAACTGCAAATTTAAGCTGTACTGCCTTGAAAATAATTCCTTTGTGATAATTATTCCAAACAAGCTTTATTGTTCACTCATTTTTTAATTGTAGTGTCACGAAGTCCAGAATTTAAAATGCCTCTTTAATCTGAGATGAAGCTCTTTGGCTTTTTTCAGGGCTTTGTTTTGATTTGCATGATCTGAATTTGTGTTGAAATTGACACTTCTGAAAAGATTAGCAACTCTTTGAAATGTTCTTCTTGTAAACTATCTTTAACACTGTAGAATAATTAACTTTGTGTTGTTGCTTCCACCATGCCAGAGGTCATGTATTTGCTGCTTTTAGCCACTGTGTTGCTCAGTTAGCAATAACCCAAGAACTATGGCTAAATTTTAATAGCATTGTCATATAGGATACCATTTTCAGTAAGGAAAAAGTGATTAAAAATTTAGAGTAATCCAGATCACCACCTAGATTGTTTTTACTATGGGGAGGTAGGAGCTTCTAACTTTAAAACAATGCCAACAAAAAGGAAAAAAAAAACTACAGTGGCTTCACAGGGGGCTATACTCTCAAGTACAACATTGCATTAACTCACATCTAAACTAGTAACCAGTGGTGGTAATCCCTGATAAAAGCCAGTCTGGCAGCTGTTCCAACCAGTCACCAAACCAGCTGAATTTAATGAGCACAGGTGGAGCCTGTTTAGTGAAAACACCTGTTCTAAATGTACAGGTAGAGCCCAAAACATGGCAGGACTTTTACTTTTATGGTACCTGGATTTGCCACCTCTGGTAGTAATTGACAAAACCCTTAGCTTTTAAATACGCAACTACACATTCTGACAGCAAATAAAGTGCATTTGATTAACTGCACTTGGCTGGTAAACTGCAAGGTACATGTAGTTTTACAGAGGTCGCTTGTACATTTTAGCCATAGTAAGGTTCCTGTCTCCAGTCTGAGTTGAGGTTTTTCCATGTGAAGTCAGCTTGAATTCTCTTCAGGTTGTCCAGCTACTTTCCACAAACCAAAAAACATATTTGATTGATTATTGTTGATCCAAAATTGATCTGTGAGTTACTGTGAGTGTGGGTGTTTGTTTGACTTGTGCCTCTTGTCCAGTGTTTGCTAGGATGAGCTTCAGCCCCAAACATTGATAAACTTGCTTGTCATAGTCAGCATAGATGCTTTCAACTAATAATAGTTTTGTTGAGAGGGTGTTGTGGTTAAATTCATTCAACAGAAACGTATATTTGTAACAGAATTTGAATAAGCCAGTATTTCTCATAAACACGGATCAGTCTGTAAACAACGGAAATAAAATAAAGCACCCTCATAGCTCACTCATACCTTTTAGTGTATTTGCATTCATGGGTTTAACAGGTGAATGCTGATATAGTTGTGGTCTATGTGACATTTTTAGCAACAGTATTCTCCCTTTTTTTTCTCACAATATTTTATTATTGAAAAAAACACAAAGACCAATTTGGAACATTGATGTATTCTATATAATCTATTCTGTCAGAGTTGTAAACATATTTATTTACACATTAGTGTTGTTCCTACTCTGTACATTACAGAATAAAGCTTAGCTTCAAAATATGGTGAGAGGTCATTTGCTTATTCCATAATATGCAACATTCATTTCAACAACTAAAATTCCATCCTTAACTCAACTCTAGTTGAAAAGTAGGACTCATAAATAATGTTATTGTGGTTAGTGCAACAATAACTTGCCATTGTGTGCATGTATGCTTGCATGTGTCCCATATGTGTCACCAGATTGTGGGTCCAGCTTTTGTCGATGTCTGGAAAGCTGAGTGAGAAGGATTTTTCTGTGGGTTTCATCTTCTATTCCTGCATCTTTCAGCTCTCCATCTGTTACATTTAGCAACCCCTGCAGGAAGGCAGCAACAGGACAAGAAAGCACAAGTGGATTTGAAAAAAGAAACTGACAATAAGAGACGGATATAGTTTCCATATTCACACACCTCTAGACCATAGTATTCACGCTCTAGTGTCTTGATGTACTGGGGTAGGCCAATCTGTTTCAGCCACCAGGCAATGGAGCGATTATTCATATCTGAAAAGCAGCAGGGGTAAACACACAGATTACATACCAACACAAATGCTAAAACATATGCTTGTACATGTTTCTGTGCATTGGAGTGTGAGGAAAAACAAATGAAGGTTTTTGTCTGGCATCCGCTGACTGTAAGACGTGCACAGAAAGAAGAATTTTGTAGTTTTTTGCCTTTGTCGGAGATTGTAACACCTACCTGTATTCAGGGTCCACCGTAGTACTCTGGATTAAAAAAAAAAAATACAACAATTTATGATTCTCCTTGACTCCTTTCTTTTCTTACAATCCTGTGCTTACTTCCTCTTTTATAACTTCTCTCATCTAACTCACCCCTGTCACCGAAACAGCCTCTGTTTGTGGTATAATTCGAGGCCCGCTTCCCCTTAAACTCATAGGGTCAGTCAAAAGGCCAATCAGATTGTAAAGTTGGCATGCAGTGCCTCAAAGACATCAGCAAATCACAGCCCAGGAATCTGAATGAGCTCTCAGGAGGTGGAGAGAGCAGGTAGAGGCATATTGTGAAAAGGAAAAAAATGACGGGGGTGGGAGAGGGTCATAAAATTTTAGGCAGCTGTCAGCATGTCAAGTCAGGAAAAAGTATGTGTGCATACTGGTGTGTTTTCTAATCTATGTAGCGCTCCAGCTCTTGGAGATTGAGGGTATATGTTTTGTGTAAGAGGGACACCTAGTGTTGAAATGAAACAGGACATAGTTTAAGATCAGTTTAATCATTTAACTGTTTGTGTTAAGCCACATGGCATTTTTTAAGACAACTGTGAGTTTACTGAGTGAATTTATTTTCCCTTTTCCCTCATCAAGATTATCCCCTCATTTATACGTTTTACTAAATGTACTTATCTTCTACTAAAGCAACAACACATTTGTTATATTGCAGAACACTGGTAAAGGGTCTTGTACTTGTACAGCACTTTTCTACACATTAGTGCACTCAAAGCGCTTTGACACTATCAGACACATTCACCCATACGCTCACACAAACATTCACACATTCCGGGACACAGCACCAGGAGAAACTGAGGGTTCAGTGTTTTGCTCAAGGACACTTTGATATGTGGTTTGCCAGAGTTGGGATTTGAACCACTAACTTGCTGGTTAGAAATTAACCCGCTCTACTACATGCGCCACAGCAACCCATTGACAAACTCACATGTAAAATCTCCAACATAAGAGGATCGCTGACCTTTCTAATCTATATGAATAATCAATATGCAGTTCAGTATACAGCATGTACTTTATGTTTCAGTTGTTTTCTCGGTTCATTTTAGCTGAAACTCAGTCATGCAAGAAGTTTCAGTTTCCTTTTTTCTGCACCCTTATGAACAACAGCAACAAAAGAGATATACAAATATATTATTGGAATTGAATTTGTTCAGATTTAGATTTTGTAAGAAGGATCTATAAATTGCCTCCACTTATAAGAATGTTTAATACTGTAAGGAGTGTGATGCTCCATGCTAAAGTTTTCCTTTCCTGCACCACAAATAAAATTTCATACAAATATATTAAATAAATATGGCAGAGGGGAAAAAACACACCAAACCCACATGGGTAAAAGCTGTGTGTGTGTGTATCATGGACAGGTCATCAGCAAATGCTGCGGTGTCATTTTAGTAGATCTGAACTGAAGTGCTTCAGATAATTAACTGTAAAATAAACATGTAGAACACACAACTTCATGATACAACAAAGTGAGCAGGTCCCCTAAAATCTCTCTCTTGCTCCCTCTTTCTCTTTTTCTCTGTATGTGTGTTTGCGTGCGTGCATGTGTAATATATATGTATGCAAATGATGTGTGTTTGTTGGTTGCATATAGTGATAAGTGTTAAGGCTCACTTTTTTTTATCACCCTGTGGCAGCAACAGCAGACGCTTTGCACATGTGCATGTCTTTTCTGTGTGTGTGTGAGAGAATGTGAGGGTGCGTCAGAGGAAAAAGGAAGTTGCGGGATGAAGTTAAAAGCCTTCAACAGAGTGCAGCTCTGCAGAACACCCACCACGGAAGAACGACAGAGCAAGAGCGGCTAAGTCTGAAAATGAGATAATGAAGCTAAGGCTGGAAGCTGAATATCTAAAAAGAAAACATAGAACCGCCAACAGAAAGTAGCAAAGGTAAGACGTGATTGTAATATTCTGTATAATTACAATTCTGAGCAAAATATTACATTTCTGTAAAGCAGTTTTTGTCTTTGCATTCAGAATAGTTGTTTCGTGGTTTATCAAAAAGGCTGCATGAGTGGAACTGTAGGCTGACTCTTTTGCTGCTAATTGATCTCAGGTTAATGCATTTTCTATGTTAGAATTTTACCCAACACTTTTCTTCATATGTCCAAGATGTATTATCTATTTTTATTCATCCAGCCATCAAGTTATCAGACAACAGAGATGGAACTGTGGAGACAGTGTGCATTATGGTTGATTGAATGTCGAGTACTTCCTGAAAACCACCGAGTCACATGGGAGAGTTCCCAGGTCAGCTGTGTTTCACCCACACTTACACTCAAGAATTAAAATACCTGCCCTACTTTTATCTTTCTGTAGTCTAATTAGGTGTGTGTGTGAATATGTTCAGGTGTGTGACCTGGCTCAGGCTCTTAGAGATGGCGTGCTACTCTGCCAGTTGCTTAACAACCTGCTGCCCCAGGCTGTCAACCTGAAGGAGATCAACCTACGGCCGCAGATGTCCCAGGTTAAAACACACGCACAAACCTCATCCTCATAAATTTTCATAAATAATTTCCATAGTAACCGTTCAACCAGGATGCATCTCTTAAGCCCAGAGACTGTCTGATAAGAAAATACTGTACTCTATCTCTATCCTCATCGAGAAACATGTAGAGTTTGCAGCTTGATGATGATTATGGTGAATAGGAAGAGAGAAAGAAATGCAATAAGTGAGAACTGAGAGTGCACACTGAAAAAAAAACCATTTCTATCTATTAACGGTGTTATTTTTAGTTTAGTTTTTGCACTAGGTTTGGCAACATTAAAAGATGTCATATTATCCTCAAGTTTACATTGTCACATTTTGTAGTTATGATTATTATTGTTTTACCAAAGGAGTTATTATTTCACATAAGATACTGTTCTTGAACTGCCAGAGCACATTGCTTGTACTCAAGGCTTTTCTTTATTTACCTATCCTCATCATTGTATAGCAATTTTACATAACACCTGTGTAGTGAGTCATTTGGCACACTTCAAACAAAGAACAAAGAGGGAGGCTCTGCTCTGTAACCCACCTCTGACCAATAAACTCACTAGTCAAAGTGTACTTCAAGAGACAGGAACCAAAATGTAGTATTTCAGAGAAATGAGAATGGGAGCTGAGGTAACATCAAAGATAGCCAAGAAAAGGTATAAAAAAAAAAAAATTTTTAAAAAATATATAGTTTTGAACAACTAATATAAAATGATGAGAAACGTGATTAAAGATGATTCTGGACATTAAGAGATAATTACCGCTTTGACATTCAAGAGCATCAGAACACAATAGAATTAATAAAAGTATGAGAATATTTTTACCCTATGAAGTTGCCCATATAATTCTTGTGCAAAAAAGAGAAATATGTATTTAATTTGCATTTAAAATGTGTTTTTCCCAAAGAAATAACAAATTAATCAAAAACAAAAAGTACCCTCTTTGAGCTTTGAATAAATAGTTGTCACATCCCAGTTGGCTTAGTATAACCTGAAGACATTAAACCCCCCAAACTTACATGTGTATATATACATGTATGTATAGCTCATATCTGGACTGCTTCGTGGACGCTTTCCAACAGAGAAGAAATTCGCACCTTGCAGTGGAGTTTAATGGATATTAAAATGTGTTTTTATCCCTTTTGTATTCTCACATTGTTGTAATCTAAACTAACAGACTAAGTAGCTCCAGTACATTTACAGAAAGATTAATCTTCTCACCAAAAGTAAAAACAGAAACTGTATAAATTCCGACAGTCTTAAAGATTCCGGTCTGGCTTTCCCCATTTCTAAAGTTAGCAAACTCTTTTGTCAAGTTTTCATGACAGCATTCTAGCCATATGTGTGCATGTGCAACTTTGGAAAATCTTTAAGAATGAAGAAATACAGAAAACGGAGTCCACTCTGACGTCCACACACACAGCCACATACATTGCTTGACATCACACAAAACGAGGATCTACCCCATGTTTTTGCAATAAGAATTACTGCAGTTTGAGTTACTGCTGCAGGGAATATTCCATTACTCTGTGTCAGTATAAAGTCCTGAATGATGTTATGTAGCATGATCAGCAGTATCAGTCAGAACTTAACACTTCCTCTTTTGACAAATAAGAGTTCCGCATTTCCCACTTTAGAACAGGAAGAAAGGCGGACAACAAGAGACAGGGAGATACACTGAGGCAGAACAGCTAGGAAGTTATGTAAAGCAACATATGTCTGACCACTACATCAGTCAAGCTGGGCTTTGTGTCACTTCTCTGTTTTCTTCTTTTTTAAGTGCAGCTCTGTAGGCTGCCTCTTAGAATCAGCCATTACGTTATTTTAGACATTTCTGTACAAGTACTTATGTACTTTGATATAGGGTAAGATATCGATGCCAGATTTAGACATCACTGTTTCATATTGCAATCTGCTTCATGCATCTTTACTTTTGTTTGTAGGTCTGCAGTGATCCTTAAAATAAATTGTTTAACATATTTTGCAAGAGGATCTCTGTATACATATATACATGAAGATCTTCTTAGCAAAACACATTTGCACAGCACAGCAGCCAGACCATCATTCTGTCTGCTTTAATGCTGGACAAGACGAGTTAAAAAAACATATTTTGCAAGTTTGTGGAGGATTTTTTGTGTTTACGCTTTTACTGAAGAACATGATGTGCATCTTTGTTGTATTGGCTTTTCAAATGTAGCTTCTTTTTTCATAACTAATACTTGATTAAATCAAAATATTGAAACTAATTATGGTTTTGTTTTAAAATGGTCGTGAGATGTAAATAATGGTGATTTTGCTTCTAGAGCTTTTGATGATGTTTTAATATTTCTTATAATGAAAGTCAAAAGCACTATAGTTCAGTTTGCCATGAAACGAAACAAAATGACACAGCAAAATGACAATGTTTGACAAGTCTTTTATTTGTTTGTTTGTTTTTTTTAACCAAAAAAAATCTTTGTCTGGATTGAAGGCATAAATACAAACCAAATCTCTCACCAGTTTTGGATAATATCTCATGTAAATAACTAAACAAATGAATCTAATTTTAAATTTAATGTTAACATTTGATTTCTTTTTGTTTTTAGTTCTTGTGCCTGAAGAATATTCGAACATTTCTGGGAGTTTGTCAAGAAAGATTTCATCTCAAAAAGAATGATCTGTTTGAAGCATTTGAACTGTTTGATGTGCGGGACTTTGGAAAGGTATCACTTCACTTATTTATTACTTTCTATGAATATGTGTGTGGGTCTGTGGAGGGAGGGTGCTGATCACCTCCAAGGGCTTGAGCCAGGGTCCTCCAAGTTCCCCTCTATGCAGCCACTAGGCCGTCACTCCCTGAATAAAAACACTTGATGAGGAAAGATCAGTTGTACCGGTAATCAAATTCAATGGGGTGTCTGACAGCGTTCTGATTGTATGTTTTGGGTTGTCAACATGTTATAAATCTAGTGCCAATCAGTCGTCTCCCTTGTGATTTAATAAAGAATAAGAAATTAAATATCTCAACAGGTAAGACAAAGACCCAGAAAACTCAAGGTAGTAGTAGCACTTACAACCCCATAGAACCTAGGAATTTCCTTATCTATGGTACCACAGTACCATACACTTTCTACTGTTTGGTCAGGAACTGATGACATTGGTTTTGAACTCTGTTGATACATTCAATGCATGTGTTACATCCTGGTTGTAACAACGTGGATATTTTCTTGCCCATTTGAACAATTAACCATGTGTTTTTTTAAGCTTTAATAGTGTTTTAATTGCTCTGTGTAAACCAAATGCTCTAAATGTAAGAAAGTACTGTTGTAAAAAGGGAAGAAAAGCAATGAAAGTAAAGGAAATAGTGTCAGGTTGTCAGAAAAAGTTTTTTCTAATGATGGCTTCAGTGGGGATATATATATCCCCATATATACTGTAATCAGATCCCCCTGGTGTCATTAGCTCACAGTTGAAAAGCCAGTATCTGGAATATGTGGGAGTGCATTTCATCAGTGCACATGGATGGATGGAACATGAATATCTCTAAAAGCACTATTAATATACAACAATATACAAGAAAGCGGGACCTTATCTGTCTCCCTTTTTCTTTCAAAAATGTTTCAGAGTTGAGATGATACAACACAGAAGTAAACTAGATTCTATCTCACCTTTATTGATTTATTTGTAATGAGCAAATAATTTCTAGTTCAGCATTTAGTATATTAAATTTGTGCTTCTTTTAATTATAAAGCTTCAGCGAGACTCATGTCTTTAGTCATTACAGCAAAAGCCTGAAGCATGTAGACGGTCCAGACTACTGCAGCTTGCAGACACCCACATTGCCCAAACAGGAAACAGCTTGTCAATTTTCTAATTTGTAGAGGCTAAGAGAGCGTGAATCTTACAGCTCTCTTTCACTTTCAGTGTCATGCAGCAATTTCAAGTGAATAAGATGGGATTGAAAACTGAGTATGACTACCGGTATGTGCAAAGAGGAAGTTGCACCTTTTAAGGACAAAATGAGTCAACAGGAGGCGGAGCTCTTTCTGTGGTCTTTTATTTAGCTTACAGTCTATTACAGTCACTGAGCTTCTCGTTTTACTTTGCTACTTCCAGTCAAACAGAGCAGACATATTGGGTCATAAAATGTGGTATTCTCCTTATCTTTGTAAAAGAAATTAAAAGCAAGAATAAAAGTAACATAATTAATGTCTATGAGTGATTTCATATAGTTTACATAGATTTATGGGTAATAGGAAAATGTGGGCATGTGTCAACTGGACCTTTTTTTTGTGGGTGGGTTAATTATTTTAAGAAACAATGAGCTGATCATTACAACCACAGTGGTCCTATAGTGATATTTCTCTCCATTAACAATTGTTACAAATATCATAACCTGAATATGCAGTTAGTCAAGATTATGTTGTATAATTGGTGCATTGTGATCAATAGCATTGTGGTATTGCTGTAGAATAACATGCATTACATGCTGCATGCACTTAGTCATTTGAGGTATCCAAATAAAGGATAACCACCAGCCAGCTTCCCAAGGCTACTGCTCTGGTCCTCCCTTTGAATAAGATGTAAATTACTTTATTTATTTTTTCAGAATTTTTTTCAGACTCGAACTTCTTGAAACATCTTTTTTCTACAATAAATGAAAAAAACTATTAGTTTATTATTAGAAAAATATTAGTTTTGGGAGGGAAAGCTAAAATACAAACTTCCAAATGTGTGGTCAACAAGTCAAAATTGACTTTTGGGGAAATTTGATTATAATGAAACTCTGAGAAATGCTTTAGATATTGCAGATATATTGGAACCGATGTTGTCTCAATCAGAAAAACAAAAAAAAAAACAGTCAGTTTGATTTGGACCCTTTTGTAACATCTTTGAGTTTGTGTTTGGTCACATTTCTCACGAAAGTGATTATCTGAGATCACTAAGGGGAGTTATGCATCAGTGCTCTCTCTGGGGCTGCACAGTGATAAGCTCTGTCGCTTTACAGCAAATGTTCCCCGTGTTGAATGTCAGCTGAGACTGTTTTTGTGTGGAGTTTGAAAATTCACCCAGTTAATGCATAGAATTTCTGTCCATTTGCTCCCTCTTTCTTCCTCCCTCCAAAACATCTTTGTAAGGTTAATTTGTGATTCCACATTTACTATTGGTGTGTGTGTGTATATATATATATATATGTATATATATAGAGTGTGTGTTCGCTTTGTGGCACACTTGTAGTCTGGCATACCCCGTCTCTTTAGGACAACGTGGACGAGTTCCATCTTTTCACATAGCTGAACAGGATAAAAACGTATAGAAATTAAATAAAATGGCTCATTATTTGTCCAGATGTTTGTATCTGTTTGTAACCATGTTGTTTCTTTGTACGTTTCTTTTATGCATCAGGTCATTAATACTTTGTCCATCCTGTCTTATTCATCCATCTCTGTACACAAAGGATTCCAGTAAGTGCACTTTTGGTTGTATATTATTCTCATTAATGCATGAAGCATTTAATGTAACTGTTAAATTATATGAATACATTTTCTGTGTTTATCTTGTGTAGTAGTAACAAACTTTACTATATTTGTACTACTTAAATTTTAACTACCGGTATATGTTAAATAGTAATTATGTTGTCTGTATACGTAATAAGCTAATAAAGTATTTGGTGGCAACAAAAATCAGATTATGTGTGGTGGTAAACTGATGCAAACTAAAAGTTGACATAATACACTACTGGAAGCTGAAAGACGTCCTTTGTTCAAGTGACATTCATCCCCTTTTCCTTAGTGAGGTAGGTTGTTTGTATGTGGAAGTAAGCAGTAAATATGTTTTAAGGGGAGGGGGCGGGGCTTATTAACATCAAACTCTAGAATTTTATACGTCCCATTGGAGTATACATAATGGACAGAGTGTATATCTGTGTAAGAGGTGAATGTTAACCAGAAAATATTGCAACCCACAGAGAGATTGGTGTGTACAGACTTTGGTTTGTCATTGGCATCCCACTCTGTGTGTGATTAATGGTTGTTTGTAATATAGGGATAATATAGAGCTGTAATAACTACAAGATTGTGTATCTCATGCTCTTATATCCCAAACACCAGGATAGCAGATAAAACACATCCAGTTTATGCACATTTTGGAGGTCATAATATTCACACTGAAGACAGTTACAGTGTTTATGTAATATACAACAAGTTCAGTGTGCCATGCTGGTCTAAAGTCTCAAATATGATTTAGATTTATCTTTAATAAGACTGCTTAACAAATCTTAATTCTTTTCATTTCCATGCACTTTCCAACCTTCGTACAAACATAAAAAAAAATGCACACCATCTCTTTTCCAGGCCTTTTCCTTTTGAAGGCTGTGTTCCTGATGATGAGATATACAGTGGACTATCTGACCAAATGGAGTAAGCCCTTTTCTCTTTAATGTTTACAATAATGGTCTTGATGAAAGAGAACGTAAGCTTGAAAAAGCTATCTGTTTTCTTGCAATTAGGTTTATTAGCAAAATAGAACGTTATTATACAAACTGACTGGAAACCAGTAGACTTTTTTTAGGTGCTCGGCTGAAAGCTGGTGTATGACATAGTGTTGTATGCTTTGTGTGAACACACACACTAGATATTAAATCCAGTTGATAAAACAGATTCCCCACAGTACCATAAATTATGATAACAGTTTAGTTTTTTCTTACATCTATCAGTGACACAGTGGATGAAGATGACTTGTATGACTGTGTGGAGGATGAAGAGAACGAAGGCGATGACATCTACGAAGTCTTGATGAAGACAGAGGAACCTCCTGAAACTGTAAGTAGTGTACAAAATAGATAATTAAATAGATCTATTCATATCTGCCAAAAATTGTTTCAATAATAAACAGTATTATATCACGAAAAATTAGGTTAGAGTACAAGATGTGGATATTTTTTTTATAAAATAGCCCATTAGGACACAGTACAGAACACACTTCTGTTTATGTACCAGTAAGCAAAATGAGAGTCACAGAAAAGTGTTTTTTCAAAAATAGTTTGCGTAGTCAAATGAAATTTTCTTTTATAATTTCTTATGGAAATTATTCTAAATAATTCAGCCGATTTTGCAATTCTTTGTTGGTCAGGTATAAAAATAAATTAGGCCTGAATGCAAAAAGCACACTTAGAAACATTCAAGACAGAGTTGAATGATTGAAGGGGATATTGTGTTATGAGGAATTTGTCCATCATTGAAACGGTTACTGCAATTCTGTGCACAAATGTTTGTTTTTTTTTGTCAAAAAAAGAAGAAATTCAACAAACCTTAAAATAAACATCTAGCATAAGAATATGCTCAAACCATGAACTGTATGAGGTTGTTCTGACATTTTGTTTGTCTTCATTCATGCAGCAGCAGAAAACTGGTATTGACAAGCGGGAGTGCGTCCTGCAGGAAATCCGACAGACAGAAGAGAAATACACCGGTACCTTGGAATCTATCTTACAGGTGTGCACACAAACTTGGCCTGATCCATTTGCACATAAAACACACACCCCCCGTGTATGAACTGGCAGCACAGTAAAATTCCATGTATCAGCCTGGAAAAACTCTGGACTTTACCTTGCGAAAAAATAAATATGTGTTTGTTTATGTTATGATGTAGTGATTTATTCACTGACTGTATGCTTTACAAGGATTTGCCCCTCAAGTTAATAAAGTTTACCTTCCCTTATGTCCTAAACCATGATACACACAAAAGCAACCTTGAACAGACATTCATACATGCATTTAAATACTGATCATTAATCACACTTTCTGTTATGTGCAGCACTTTTTGAAGCCTCTGGAAAAGTTTCTCCCTCCTCAAGACATTGAAAGTATCTTCATCAACATACAGGTACATGAAGACCTTGTCCACGCATCTCTTGTTGTGTTTAACAGTTAGATTTGCATACACCTGAAAGTCTTGTTAACATGTTTTCTCCGTGTGTGTGTTTTTAGGAGTTGGCTACCACACATTGTGCTTTCTTACAAGAAGTTCAGAACTCCATCTTTAACCATGGAGCCAAAAATCTTCACCAAGTGTTTTTGAATTACAAAGAGAGGTACACACTTGCATATCCATATGGCTCTGCTGACCAGTGAGACTACAAGTATGCGTATGTGATGGATTTTTCATGTTTTATCTGCTCACAGGCTGCTACTCTATGGTCATTACTGTAGTCAGGTGGAAGCGGCAACAAAACATCTTGACAAGCTGTCAAGTACAAAGGAGGATATCAGGATGAAACTGGAGGTGAGAAGGTCAAAGACACCCACAAATCAGGGAATTGGCTGGATTTTGTAGACTTTTTGAAGACTTAACAGAGGGAGAGGGACTCACCAAAATGACTCCTTCATTAAATGAAAGTTTTAACTTATTAAATAAACATGTTTATCAGTGTCTGAGCAATATGTTTGCCCAAAAGAAGCACTTAACAACTGACCCCCTCCCCCCTTTTTTTAAATAACTCTTCTTAATATGCACATTCGCTTTACTTTTCCTTGATTCAAAACTGTAAGCAACCGTTACACTACTAAGTATATTAAGTGTAGCATCAGCTGAATGCTACAAACCACAGAGTTATAAAAAGAATAAAGTCACATGAGACACAGTTGAGTGAGTTAACATCAGCAGCTCTTCCGGGAATATAACCTAGATCAACACTTTAGGAGATATTACTTTCTTTTTTTATTCATTTCTTGAGAATATGATGAAATGACATTGTCAGGATTGCCTGAAATAGCTACGACTGTCTTGGTCCTGGTGATATTCTCCCAGATCAGCAGTCCTTGGACACGATTCCTAACCAGCTTACTTGGCTTTTAGAGGTCTGGTTGTCGTCAGCACAACACAATGTTGTATAAGTCAAACGCACTTATGTTGTAAGTGTAAGGGTTGGATCTCACTGAGAACCTAAAGATACACTTTGGGTTTTTTTTTTTTTTTTTTTACATTTTATCACTACTTTATAATCTATCCAACATTATTATAGTAACATGGTTAAATTAGGATGATTTTAATTTAGTGTTGAAACAGTGAAATTTTCTGGAAAAATGTACCTGAATAAACAGATCATATAAGAAGCAGAGTCACCATTGCACCTCTCTGGTAATAGAAAACACATTGCTCATCTTATGTTTACACTGAATGGTTGTTATGGGCCCAAGAAAACACTAGGGTCAAAGTAATCCTAGAAATGTATTACATAACCAAGCATATATAACAAAAATGGAAATGCTGTAAAATAATCACGAAGAGAAATAATGGCTTTAAAGATTAGCAAAATAGCCAAAATGTCGTTGCTTCTTAATTTCAAATGTTTCAATTTGTCTGTAAAGCACTTTGAATTTTAAATTGTGCTAAACAAATAAACTTGTATTGCTCAGCCCTGCTAACATCATGACCAAAATGTTGCCTAATATTTTACCATAATGACCTCAATCAGATATAAATTCAAATAAGACATAAATTTACCACAAAAAGATACAAACTCAACCATTGCGTATGAGACATAAAATAAGCCATACCAGACATGAAACCATAAACAGCCTGTGAGACATAAAGAGACCAAAATTAGATGTTGAAGAAAAAAAGTTTTAAGATGTGAAAGTAATGATTTTTAAACATTAAACATGTCACGATATGAAACTAAATGAGCAGGGGCACAGATTGGACATAAACATATAGAACAACTAAAGAGAGAAAAGTGATATGACAAAAAGACACAAGTTGGAAAGTGTATTGTGTTGTACCTGGAAACTTTGTTTAATATTTCCATAATTATACTAAACGGAACCCAAACAAGACACATTATACCACCTCGTACAACATTTAGCATTGTTATTCATTGTTCTGTATGCTTATATGGAAGTTTGAAATTATTTGGAAAATGATCTACCATCTTATGAAAGCATAACTTCTCCACATCATTTGCATTGTGGATTTAATAACGTGCTTTACACAGCCTCTGCTATAAATACCTGTACCTTACTGGTCACATGATTCACAACTTTTTATTTCATGGTTTAACATGTGCAGCACCGAGATTCATTATAAGAATTTAGTTATTTATAGTTTTCTTCTTTCTTTTGTCCTCCTTTCTCTCTCAGGAGTGTTCAAAGAGAGCAAACAGTGGCCGTTTTTCTCTCAGAGATTTACTTATGGTCCCAATGCAGAGAGTCCTCAAATATCACCTGCTGTTACAGGTACCTGTGTGCAGTTACATTGAACAAATAGTAACTTTGTAATGACTAGCTGGTTAGTTTGACTGGCTCCAAATTATTTATGTTTTTATTGCGTTTGCAGGAGCTGGTGAAACACACCACTGACCAAACAGATAAGGACAATCTCCGAACAGCTCTTGATGCCATGAGGGTCGGTGTGTGTGTGTGTGTGTTTGTCAATCAGCAATTTTTCTTCATCAATTCATCTGTGTGTATTTTGTGCATTCACAGGACCTGGCGCAGTGTGTGAATGAGGTGAAGCGAGACAACGAGATAATTAAACAAATCACCACTTTTCAGATGTCCATAGAAAACTTGGTCAGTTCACTATTGTTACTTTTCTGCACTTTTCTTTTTGGCTGTTCTGAGTGTGGGTAGAAATAAAGTTGATTACAGTATCACACCAGTTCAGTGCTTACGTATATCTCAAGTTCGGCAACATCAGTGAGGGAAAAGCACATGGAAAAGATTTCACTTGCTCTTTCTTAACTATGTCTTACAAGAGTATATTAGCATATTAAAATTTTCAGTTTAGATCAATACTATTGGTTCATTAAATCATTGATGATGTATGGATATACCCTTACTTTTTAGTTAACCCTTTAATTCAGCTCTCCTCTGCTCCCCAGTCTCGGTCTCTGGCTCTCTTCGGTCGCCCTAAGATTGATGGAGAACTGAAGATTTGCAGCTCAGAGAAAAAGGCTAAACAGGACAGGTCTGTGTTGTGTCACCTCTCTGTAGTTTTTATTTTTGGCACTCCCTTGTTTAGCCCAGTATTTGCCTCTGTTTCAGGTATGCATTCCTTTTTGATAAAGCTGTGATTATTTGTAAGAAGAAGAGTGGAGAGACTTTTGATTTGAAGGAAATCATCGAGCTAAATCACTACCAGATACGAGACGAAACCACGAAGGACAACAAGAAGGTAGTCTGCTTTTAATGTAGCATCAGCTGTATTTCATCTACACGGCCTCCATTCTGACTGTAGCGTTTCTATGTTTGTGTGTGTGTTTGTGAACAGTGGTCCCATATATTCTTCTTGCTGGAATGCTCTGGTAGAAGTGGCTATGACTTTTTCTTCAAAACCAGAGAACTGAAGAAGAAATGGATGGAGCAATTTGAGATGGCTTTGTAAGTAGTCGCACTTGTCTATGGACAAACACCAGTAATACACAACCTTAAACAGTGAGGCATCATGCGTTTTCCTCCAGTAATTGCTGACAAAAAAAAAATATATATATTATTGATTTTGAAATGAATGTAGCTGTTTATGTGAAATTGTAAATGGTAAATCTGCATGCGCTCTGAGAATCTTAAAAAGATAATTTCACTTGCTTTGGCCTGAAGGTGAGGAGATGATGAGACATGTGAGCTAAAGCCTACATTTAACACATTAGAGGATTCCTGCTTCTTCGGGTCTTCAAATACATGAAGAGTCAGAGCCAGAGCTGAGTCTGTTGCTAATTTCCCAGGATCTTACTAGATTAAAAAGTTGTTTCCCAGATGTCCATTGAGATGATATAGTGTTGCTTTGGTTTACAGTAAATTTAAAAAAATGCTTTAGTTTTTCATTTTTATTAAAAAATAAAGAAAATACAAGAAATAGATGAAATGTGTCTAGATGAAAATACAAGCTGTTTGGATTCTATCTTCCTACAGTATTTGTCTGAAGCCATTTTGTCTGTTCGTAGGTCAAACTTGTGTCCTGAGAACTCCACTGCAAATAACCACGACTTCCAGATGTACTGCTTTGAGGAAACCACCTCCTGCAAGGCCTGCTCAATGTTGCTAAGGTACATTTGTGCTCCTTTTTTATAATTTCCTATTAATCTTTAAAAATAATGACAAGAGGAAAAAAAAACTTTTTTGAGGTAAAGTCTCTACATATCATCTGCAGAGGGACGTTTTTCCAGGGCTATCGATGCAGTCGCTGTAAAATGGCAGCACATAAGGAGTGTTTAGGCAGAGTTCCATCCTGCGGACGCAACTCTGGTATATATATATATACGTATACTTACTGAACATGTGGAATCATTTGCATATCAATTCTTACAACATTTGTCCTCTTGAAATTACAGAGCATCCTTCACATATAAAAAAGGTAAAGCAACAGTTATTTGGACCATTATTGTTTTGATAGTTTGATAGTATTTCCTCCACAGAGTTTTACATGTGTGTTTCGTGTCTTCTGTTTAATTACATTTAATCATATGGATCAAACTTTTCTTCATTTTCCTCTTTGCTTCTTTAGAGTAATAAACCTCACAGGTCTTCTGGACAGTCTGATGTTGGTAAGATATTCTAGATATGATACATTTAACTTACCATTTTGCAGTTTTTAATTAAACTTGTAGAACCTTTTTGTGCTGTGTTTACATGCACTCTCCAAAAAAACCTCTGGAAAGTCTAAGGTTGTAATCAAATATGTAAAAATATAATCTTCTTTGATGGAATTGCTAAAGTGTTATGGGAAGCTGGCTTTATAAATCTGGAGGGATGGAGAAAAATCCAGCTGTGTTAGAAAAAAACTCAAACGACCCTTACACTAAGCTGTGATGTGGGTCCAAAATAACAGACGTTCAATCAATATTCTACAAACAGTTAATTATATGGCTATTATGGCTCTTTTCAGGTTTTATAATTAAAACGATATAGAATGCGTTTATGAAAGTGAAATATGTCACAGGCTGCTCACTCTCGCTGCAGTACTCCCATATTTATTAACTAAATTACATTTAGAATAACTGAATAAAACTGAGCATTGCTTTTAAAGTTGTACATTTTCAGTCATCTTCCTTCTTCCATTCAGTTTTTTTTTTTTTTGGTGGATCAGGTGCAGAATGAGGCAATAAATCAAACATCAGAGCTCTTTTATGGCTGCTGCTGAAATCCTTAAATCTATTCCACTCATTTAGGAAGGTTCCTGTACAAAACAGACCCCAATGCACCCAAAGTGCTTGTATAACAACATCGCCTTCTTTCTCACTTTCAGGTTTTCCCAAGATGGAAGTGTGTCAGGAATATTATGGCTTACCACCACCCCCGGTGGGTTTCGGACAGCCTCTTCAGCTCTCCAAAGGGGATATCATCGAGCTGACCCGGGCCGAGCTTGATCTGGCCTGGTGGGAGGTAAGAGCCAATCCAAGCAAATATATATACCGGTGTGTATATATATATATAAGTATTTAGAAACACTAATAGGAAGAAGGCTTGTTTTCTGTGCCTGATATGTGGATGTAAGGTACACCACTATGATCTCGCTCTCTGTCTTCCACTTCCTACCTCATTATTAACTTGCACTTCTGCTTGTCTGCCATCCACTGTGTGATTCATCAGAACGCTTTAGATCCAGAGAACAAACATGAATTAATGGCTGAGCTGTTTTAGGTTTCATGTTCCTATATTTACTCTCGTCAATCAGCTCAATTCCACCCATATTGTGAATATCCTTTTAAAAATTCCTGTCTCCACAATTACTCCTAGATCACTTCCAAAATTTTATGGGATCCAAGTTAGAACAAGATCCTATCTCAGAAACAAAACTACAAAAATCTGCCCGGTAATTTTTCTGTAAAGTTGCTAACAGTGAGACGGACAGGCAGGCAGAAAAACACAGGCAAAAACATAACCTTTAATACAGGTAACTCTCAAAACAATGTTTATTTGCTATTATTTGTGATTAAGCTCAAATGCAAACCATGTGCACTTTGCATGGGTCTTTTTGGTGAGTCAACACATTTACCTTTGTCATAAACCTGTTGTATAATTTACACTATAAGACAACAATGATTTCTGTCAGATTACAAGTTCAAAGTGATCGCTGCTGTCGAACCTTTTTGAAATATCTTTATAACGGAAATATATTTATATAAAAATACTATGTGGTGATATGGCTGAAAACACATTTTTTGGACAAATTTGTCAACCATTTTCTACTATTTTCCTGTGATAATTTTTCAGACTGATCCCATATCGCTCTAAGAAGCATGTGACAGTCTGCAAAAAAGTCTCATTTATTTTCAGACCCTAAAAGAAAATCTTCTGTTGTGATTAAACTGCTTATTCCTGATGGCAAGAGATCATGTGGAAGGATTCAGACACTGAGTTATTAGTTATAGTTATATTGTTATTAGTGCAGGAGAAGATAGCAGTGAGGTTTTTCCGCAACACTGACTGTAATATATGAGAACTGAGGGGAAAATAGGTGCATAAAAATACTACCCAATTGAAACACAATACTCAAATACTCAGGATATTTGTGTTCCCATTAACAGTTTTGTTTAAACCAAGTCATGTAGCTTAGACCTGATCCTCATTCCAACCCGGCTGAACATTTTATGGTTCTGTTTAAAAAGATGGGAGACACTTAAAGGCGTGCGTGATTTGGGATGTGGGAAACATCTTAAAATAAGAATTTAACCACATTTTTATGAACGGCATTGGATTAATGAAATTGGATACAAAAAAAAGAGAATTTGATCATTAACACTCAGTTTCACAGTTTCAAGCATAGGACTACCTCTTATAGCTGTTCATATATGTGTGAAATTACCAGCTGTGTGATTTTATTGTTCTATTTGTCTCTCAGGGAAGAAATCTGACAATTGGTCAAATCGGATGGTTCCCCTGCCAAAAGGTTCAGCCCTACATCTCTGTGAGTAGTAGCCACCCCTTACAATGTACTGCTAAAATCACTTTCGGCTGTCAAAAGAAAGCTTTGACCCAAGGAAAATAGTTTCACATCAGCCATTTCTGTCAGCTTCAATCTGCTGACTGACCTGGCTGCACTGCAGTGAGTTTTAGTATTATTATGAAGTGAATAATTGTCACCAGTGTAACCACAACCTTACACATACCTTCTGTTTGAATTCATTACTTTTCAGAGGCAAACTCCAGACCTGACTGAATACAGCTGGTAAGTATGAACAAGAACTGTGCTCAAGCTACAGCTAGAATCATGACCAGTATTTCCTGTACTGCAGTGCTCTGCAAAACGTGGTGGGAAGCACCACAGAGCTGAAACAGAAAATAACTTTATTCATAACCACAAAAGCAGAAGCAAGTACAAAGAATGGGCTGGTGTTGTAAAAGCAACTTTTGAGTGCTTGTAAACTATGAGACAGATAGTATCCACCATCTAACTGTGAAATGTGTTTTAGCACAAATATTTCTATTGTCCGTATTTTATAACGGATATGCTACAGCAAGTAAAACTCAAAGTCTAAACAAATAAACACTGCAATCACTAAAACTATGTTTAAATTGGCACCCCCTTGTGGTAGTGATAAAAACTTATCTGCAGTACTTTTCAGCTTGCTAAAGTGCATTTTTATTTCTCACTTAGAATCGACATTCATAATTGTGTCAACACAAAGCCATTTTGACCTGCACATTAAGCAGAATATACAGTAAACACTCCTAATCATGACATGCTGCTGTGAAAATATCCTGCTTTACTAGAGACGTCTGTGTTTATTCATACTTTCCTCTACGTAAAACTGATCATTAATGCATTAGTCACAGAGGCTTTTTGTTATGCAGAAAATGTTATTTTTTATTTCTTTTTTGGTAAATCCAGCTTTTAAATTACTGCAGTGGTTTGGTTGCATACAACAGCATTTTCATTTGTCTGTTTTAAGATGTTTTAAAGTTAAGTTAAAGAGTGTCAAGTTATAGAGTGTATTCATTAGAGAAGCAAAGCTGTAATGTGTCACTGCGGTTTAATTTGACCACATTTACTGCAATGACAAAATGCTGAAGTTAACTTTATTTAAGTGTGGGGGGGGGGGGGGGGGGGGGGGGGGGGGGGGGGGGGGGGGGGGGGGGGGGGGGGGGGGGGGGGGGGGGGG
>JBAMHV010000004.1:14313782-14329443 GCA_037177535.1 Pseudomugil gertrudae | reverse complement strand
AGGCAGCTGGGATAGGCTCCAGCCCCCCCGCGACCCCGCTCTGGGAACAAGCGGTTGAAAATGGATGGATGGATGAATTTTGGGACCTTTCAGACAGGATTTGCTGAGTCAGGGAAATGTTATTATGAATAGATCATGCCACCAGCACTCTTCAGTTGGAAAGCTCAAGGCCATCATTTAAAAAAGAATAGGGAGACTATATAGGTCACTAAATGAAAGCAGAAAAATATAACTCATAATGATTTTCCCCTAAAGGTACTGCAAAATTAAAACAAACATCTTCCAGAAACAGGGAACAGTGTTTTGTTTTGGTTGTTTGTTTGTTTTTGTTTATGTTCAGTCCATTTATTAAACCAATTTAACTGTGGACAGCTTTGTGCACAAAACTGCTTTTATGTTGATTGAAAAGAAGCTTATGAAACAGAGTATATGGAAATATTCTCATGAAAAACTACCGTAGAATTCTAGTTTTTCAGGTTATTTTCTATTTTTTATCTATTTTTGCTAGTTAATACTATTATGTATTAAAACTGTCATCCTGTCTGTGTTTCAGGTACGCTGCTCTCACCTTCTGGTGAAACATAATCAGTCCCGTCGTCCATCTTCATGGCGGGAACAAAACATTACACGAAGTAAAGATGAAGCTCTGGATCTCATCCAGAGTAAGTCAGGCTGACTAGAGGAAGGGTGATTCTGTCAAGTGTGATGAATATGCTTTAATGTTTTCTCTTCTTTGTGCAGAGTATATAGAACAAATCAAGTCTGGACAGGAGAAGTTTGAGTCCTTAGCATCTCAGTTCAGTGACTGCAGTTCAGCTAAGAATGGTGGCGATCTCGGACTGTTCAGCAGAGGTATACATATCATTTAGTCACTTCTGGACTAATTGGTGTTTCATAATTTGTAATATTTCAGACAAATCTTAATTCAGCTCTCCTGAACAGTGTTTGTTTGTTTTTTTTTATATTTTAAGGGGACTTGAAAAATGTTAAGCACACCCTGCACAACCTCCCACAGATCCTGCATTTACATAGACTGGTGCTGGTGTCTTTGGTCATTTTAGTCAGTAATTCTGGAAATAAGTGTTGTTGTGTATGAGACTGAGTAATGTAGCCACTGTTCAGTGTGTCAGTGCTTTAGAATGCAAAAGTCTGGAAAATACAGATGCATTTTTTAGTTGCTATTTAATTTAAGCAACTTTATTCCTCGCTTGATTACCTATCTAGCTCATTTAAGCAAAGTTGCCCTTCCTGTAACTCCTGTTCTACAGTTAAAGCTTTGGTTTTTGTTTTGGCCTGGGTGCAGTGTTTACCTTAGTTTTTCAGTTTTACCCAGACACTGCGTGCCAAAATGCCAGTGAAGTGTGAAGTTTGATTTGGCATTGTATAATCTTAACAAGGTTTCAGTAATAACTGCGTTTCTTTCAATGTTTTGAAACCTGGAAAAACAAAACTACGAAAAAACAAAAGATTTCTACCACTTTCACTATTTTCTGAGTTCATGCTTTGCAAAACAAATTGATAGCTTATAGAATTGCAGCACAAAAACGGACAAGACAGAGCAACAGAATAGACTTTAGTCTTTATTTACAACTGATTTATAAAATGTTTTCAACTAAATCTTTGAACACTATCAGCCTCTGGAGAAACAAACATGAAACAGAAAATGCTGCTTTTGACACGGTCAACCATCAGATCCTCTTCTCCACACTCTGAGCTTGGCATCTCAGAATCTGTCCTCTCATGGTTCATGTCCTACCTCTCCGGCAGATCCTTTAAAGTATCCTGGCAAGGAGAAGTGTCACGTTCTCACGTGAAAGACGCCTTACGCTACCACCCTTACATGGGGCTAAATCACTAGCTAGACTCTTCTTCTCTGTGGTTCCTCAGTGGTGGAACAAACTGCCAAACTCTGTCCGGTCTGCAGAGTCTGTATCTACTTTAAGAAAAAGCTAAAGGAAAGGAAAAAAAATGATATATAATTTTTATAAAAAATTATTTTAAAAAAATTAATTATATTATATATACTTTTTTTTTTCTCTCTAGCACTTTGGGACGTCTGTGTCCTACAGGACAATAGCTGTGTCCAACCAGACTTGCAGCGGTCTGGCACTTATCTATGCTGTTCCCTGTTTGATTTCTTGCTTGTGTTGTTTTATTCTCTGATGTTCGTCGCTTTGGATAAAAACATCTGCTAAACGACTGTAGAATAGAAAACATTTAAAATGTTTTTTTTATGTGTATAAATTTTGTAATGTTTCCGTTTCTGTATTTATTTAGAAACATAATGGTGTTACCATTGGTACTCTTGTGTGTTTTGCTGCAGGCTTGGAAAGTAAAACAATCTATATTTTACTCCAGCTCATACTAGGTCATAAGACTGCCCACAAATAAATTTTGTTGCAATTTAAGCAAACTTTATGAAGCCCAGATGAATTCAGTTTAAAAAAAATAGTTTTACAGCAGGTTCTATCTAAATGTTTCTGCATGTGCGATCTGATCTCAGACCTGACATAAAACTAATTTAATCTTTTAATGACTAATAATCAAATAAAAAATATTTCAAATGCTCCTGGGGAAAAAGATGCTAAAAATAAAATACCTTGAAGTGACACAAGTTCTATGATGTTGATAAAGATTGTATTACTTTAACATAGAATTTCTGTTTGTTTTAGGTCAAATGCAGAAGCCTTTTGAAGATGCCTCCTTCGCTCTCAAAGTTGGAGACATGAGCGGTCCTGTGTTTACTGATTCTGGAGTCCACATCATTTTACGTACTGGCTGAAAGCAGGATAAAACACACACTATATTCCATTCTCCATATTAAACACATACACAGTCCAACCAATCAGGCCTGCAATTATTTCATTACACATGCATCCTATTAAATTAAGATAATGGCCTGTATTGCATTATTTTAGGTAGGATCATTTATTCCAAATGCAATTGAACACGACTAGTTTAAATACTCTGGAAATTGATGGGTTAGGGAAGATATCTCTACTCTCAGATAACTCCTAAAGCTTTTCTTAACTACCGGTACAACAATGCCATTGTCCAAACAGCAGGAGTGCTTGTTGGAAGTAACCGCATCCTTCAAACATGCAGGCAAAGTTTAACTATGTGCTTGGAAAGGCTAACAGTTATTAAGTGCATGTCTCAAAAATGACCGTTTACTGTCTGTTCCCTAACATTATTCATGGATCATCTATCTGTGCCAAAGCAATTGTTTCATCAATATCACTGTTATGACATCTTCTCACATGAATGTTAAGACACTTCAGATCCCTGCATTTTGAGTTCTCTTCACTCATTATACCATTGTTTTTATTCTTTGTCCTGATCTGTGCATGATCTGACCCCCTGGATATGCAAAGATGGCACTAATGAAACTTGTAGGTTTTAACAATGCGCCCAATAGCTTTTAAAAGCATCAATGTTCGGATGAACTGCTAACACTGCTGTCATTGGGGAATAAATAAAAATGTTTTTTTATAATGCGCTTTTGTGATACTTCTTTATTTACACATTTCATTGCCTTTCCCACAAAGCTGTATAGGAAGACTGAAAGATGCTTCTAAATAAGTCAACTCTACAACTACTTTGAATAATTAGAAAGTCAGCAAGAAGCTTCCAGAACTGTGTAGAATAATGCAACATGTCTAACATGCAGCCCGCTAACCGTAACTGGTCCTGTCCCAGCATGGAGTTGGATGGTTACTGGGGCTTTCAGCTCTAACTCTCCGAGACTGACCATGGGCAGAGACTTAATGTGAAGACGGGCAATGGGCACAGAATGGTCTTTCCTTGGTGGTTCATGGCTGACACTTCTACAACATTGCTCTCATCCTTGGCACCTTCTCCAAGACAAATTGTTCCGAGTTCAAGCAAGAACTCCAGTTCTTCCTCTTCATCCCCTTGGAATGTGTAGAAAAGTACTTTAGATGACAATTCACAGCTGAACAAGAAGCTCTCCAACTTTGACCAGTTGCTCCAATGTCCGAACACTGTACCTGTAAAGCTGGCAACAGGATGTTGCTTTGCCCTGGTTTTACTGTTATAAATTCAAGTTGTTTTGTTTTTTTTTTACATTGGTCTGTCATGAAAATATGTAAAATGTACCACAATACAGAATATATGTGAACATATTCACTGGGTAATATAATCTCTGCTACTTCCAAAGCAACATTGCTGGTCTTATGACTATTGTGGAGGCAAAAATACTAACACTATCTTTTACACATTTTCTTTCATTTTAGCTCAAACTTGTTAATCACACATCACACCTGACACTTTTCCTGACCCTTTACAACAGAGATGGGGAACCCTGCTCCCTGATGGCTGGACCTGCAGGTTTTCCATGTACTCCTGGTCCAGCACACCTGATTCAAATCAAATGGATCATGATCTGCACAGAGATTCATTCATTTAAATCTGATGTGTTGGGAAGGGTAGAGTGCAAACTTTCAGGACAAAGGCCAAGGTTCCCATTCCTGCTTTATCTCTGCTCCCTACAAGTCCCAAATCAATAATGCACTGTTTTGATTAATAAAGAAAACAATTTGAGTCTACTGTGATTGCATTAACAGGTAAATGTAAAACTTTGACATAAACACGTATAGTCATATTTACCTTTCACAGGCTGAGAGGTGATGTTTGCCCGTATCGGTGGTCCATAGCTGACTGTGAGAGCTTGGACACTGAAAGTATATGCTGCTCCTTTATTCAGATCTCGAACCTTCAACCATCGCTGCCAACTCTCTTTCACATCCACTGTTACTAATTTACTTACTCCTGTGGAGAACTGAGGAGAAATGTTAGTATAAAAACCTATATATAAATTTGTAACCAGGTATTTGCAGATACATATCTTGTACAGGATCAGTGGGTTGATAAACTACCCTATAACTTGTCCACTGGGGATGAGTGTCCCTTCAGAGAGGGACAGGAAGCTCGGTTGGCTGGGAGCAGCAGACACAGGTATGGCAAGCCTTTCGTTCCTTCTGTTACATTTTCCACAATTGATTCTTTCTAGTCAAAAATACATTTTATTAGTCAAAATTCTAATTGAAAATATCCTCAAACACATTTTAGCTTGCAGAAACTAAAAGAATGAGACTTAATTGAAATACAAAAATCAGAAAGACTTTGATATGATGCTTTGTTGGTTTGGTTAAAGGAGACTGAACCGTCAAAACTTCCTACCAGACTGCAGTGTTCGGGCACCGCGGGACTAGGTGGTCCCTATCCAGTAATGTAGAAGGCAGTCAGCGTGACCAGATAAGATGTGTAGCTACTCAGGTTGGTAAGCTGCACACTAGTTTCTGGGACAAAAATGACTTTCACCTTCTCAGTCTGGTTCTGCTTGTCTCTCTCCTACTGTTCCAGAGCCTCTGTGGTTACTTCAGACAAACAACTGGTTTGTAACTTCATTGTGACAAGATAAGGTTTTGGTTGCTCTAGTAGAGGCTGATACAAGCTCGGCATCAAGTTGGCAAAGATAAGATACAATTGAACGTTACTATCTGATAAAAGCAGGAGGAAACAAGCAAGTTGCCAGCAAACTGCCATGGAGCTGCAGATGAATGAACTGCACTGCTTCTTGTGTCATCGTCCCACTGCAATATCTTACACAGACTTATCTGACAGCACAGGAAGAAAGAAATATTTCTCCAGACAGTTTGCTTTCACCAACAGGTTTCAAATAATTTATAACTTATAAACTTATTAATCAGTCCTTTTTTTTTAAAGGTAAGTAAAGCATTTTTTCCATGCACAGTTTTTTTTACTATATTGCTTAAACACCCCACCCCACCATCTGGCAAACTTTTTTGGGTGTGCCCTCTTTGTATTTGTGCACAAAAACTCTCACTCATCACCATGTTCTCCCTGCCCACTTCCAAAAGCTTCGTGACTTATTGTTAATTTTGTGATTAAGCATATGAGTCATCCAGTTCTAAACGTAGAACTGGAAATTCATCAGTATCCTCATAAATAAAGAGGATGAATTTATTTATGAAGTTATTTATCTGCACAGTTGTGACAAAGCACCCAAATGCCAAAAATTCGGCTCTTTTCTGTGATCGTGCCAAAAACAGATTTTATCATGATACTAGTAATAACTTTGATGTTCATCATATGCATTTAGAGATTGATGCATTAACTTCACAGAATAAACTTTACATTAACAGTTAAACGTTGACAGCCCTGATAATAATCCAAAAATGATATATTAACAGGCTGTATTTATTTTACAGTGATCTGACTCCCCTGAAATGATCTTGGGACCACTGTGGGGATCAGAACCACCTTATTTAAAAAAAGCTAGTTTAACATTTAAAGTTAACTTTGCTGTAATTGTAATTAATATTTAATACATGTCAGAGTGTTTGAGACATTCTAGTCTGTAAGATCTTTACCCTTTTTCAAATACAATCAGACAGGGGGGTGTTGCAGCACTTAAATGCATTGCAGTTAATTTCCTCATACAGTAGGTCATTGCTGATGTATTTTATACCGCCCTTCTGGATTCAGATATAAACTTACACTTCCTTAATACCCAGTTTGTCTCTGATCCAGTCTTGGTGGCTTTTCATACATCTTAGTTGGATTCACATTACTGGGAGTGGCACAATCTTTATACAGCATTTGGAGAAGGTAAACACTCTTTATAAAATATATAATTTGTGCTTTGAATAAATAAGAAAAGAAAAAGGGGGGAAAATGCAGAGCATTTGGGTTCATTACAAGTTGGTTACATAATGGAAATGGACTTGAAAAGACATTTGACTTTCCTATTGTTTTTTATTCATTCATTTATGTTATGTTAAAGTAAACAAAAGAAACACAGAAAAGAGGGTTTTAATGTGAGAGGATGTAGGCGGACGATTATGCAGCGTTTAGTCATTATCAATGAAAAAATGCTAAAACAGAAATAACTGTAAATAAAAAAAACACAGCCATTAATAATAAAAACTTCTCATAAAATGCAAAACTACCACGATCAACATAATCATTGGAATTAAATGTATCATGTTAATTCATTATCACATCATTTCTGCACTTTTTTTTTATAAAGCAGAGCTCGTTTTTAAGAAATCAGAAAAAATCTTTCCACCGTTTGATGCCAGTGGCAGATTTGCCATGAATTTTAGTTTGTCTTAAGTTTGTTTAACTTCTTATTTCTTCTGAATTCATAACACTTTACTCTCATGTTAAACTCCTGGACACAGACTGGCACTTGATTGTTATTAACTTCATACTTGATTTAAATGATGTTGCAATCTACTTTAAACTGCAGTGTGTGTAATTAGATAAACAATGGATTTATTGGTTCACATTATGTATTTGTTGTGTGTTTGTTTTTTGTTGTTTTTTTCTCTCCAAATTGTATGGCCTTCATTCAAGGCCATATATCCACAATTTTTATGAAAA
Organism: Pseudomugil gertrudae; assembly: GCA_037177535.1. Lineage (NCBI taxonomy): Eukaryota > Metazoa > Chordata > Actinopteri > Atheriniformes > Pseudomugilidae > Pseudomugil > Pseudomugil gertrudae. Next base: position 14,322,012 of record JBAMHV010000004.1, on the reverse strand, counting down.
CTGGGTTTATTTTTACCATACTTCTTTTACCCCATTGTAATTTAATGCTTCTTTTTATCTGGGTTTCAGTGTGTCTTATTTCAGCCTTTTAAAAACGTTTAGCATTAAATAAATATGAGAAAATAACTTTTACCTTCTTTTTAAAATGACATTGCCCCAATGTTGATCATTTGTTTAAAGTAGTCTGTCTTGAAAATATTGATGCAGAATGCATTATTTCCAGTTTGGAATGGGATTGCTTACATGCAAAAGGTCATAATAAAATATAGGATGCAATTAAAAGGTTATAGAATAAATGATGATTAACTGATTTAGACTTCAAAGCAGCAGTAAGATGGCAGCTTATTTCTATGATCATTTTTAGCAGCAGGCTGGTTGTAAACAGAGGAAATCAGGAACCTTGGAGTCTTCTTGTCTTCTCTCATCACATCCCTGTTGTCATAAATTGTTTTATTGGCTTTTTATATGTGGTTCTGGCTGCTGTCAGGTCCACTGAATCCAAACAATACAACGGGACTAGTCTCACCACAACTTTTTTCCCACTCATACTGATACTCATTTTCACACAGCACACCTGACACTTTGGTCCACCCATTCAAATTTGTCTGTACAAGTCTCTTCACATCTTTTCCGCTTTCTGTTCCTCTGTTGTGCTTGATCCAAAGAAAAATCCTGCTTGTACCCTCACTGTACCACATGCATCCCATTTATTCACGCATGAGTTGCAACAATTCTACATCTCCCTTGTTGATGCACTGCAGAAGGTAAGATGTAGAATTGCAAGAGACGTGTCTATCTTGATGCTCCAATTAATGAATGAGCTCATGATATTGATAATACAGTTCAATATAAATATTATATCATTGATATATGAACCCAAGAGAGTCTGTGCAGACTAGAATGTATGCAAGACAAGCACTAAGAAAACATTGTTTGAGCACATTTACATATTTATCGTCATAGCTTTTTTTTAAAGAAAGCTTCAGGAGTATTCAAAGTACAGTTTCAGGGATTAAGACTGGCATTATTCCACATATGTCCTCGTTTTCAGCAAGTTCAACCAGAACATTTGTGTAAGGTAATCTTTTTAGTAGAACTGGTTAATGAATTTTACATAGCAAAACACCCAGACAGATCTAAACTTTTCCACTAGATGGCCACCTCTACACACCATCATCAGTGAAGGAGTAGCAGAACAGTGGCAGGAAACAATAAGGACCTTCATAAAAGTTAAATGTTCATGTGCAATTAGAATTGATCTCTCCTGCTTTATCATAGCTTTTGCTTCTTTTTATGACTCATAGAGGTAGTGATTTGCTTCTGAGTAGATGTCTTTTCCCTGCATGCCTCTTTGAAATAGTCAGACTGATAAACATTTTTACTATTATGATGCCTGAAGCTTGTGTATTTGTTCTGCTACTTAATCTGATAAGTTCTCCTCATCTTCAACAGCTCTCCATGAGTGTAGCCATGGACTGCAGTTTAACTCCAGCCTCTTTCCTCCTGCTTGTCCTACTTCTGTCCCCTGCTCTCTGCTGTCGGACTGGGAAGGACAGCGAGTGTGAATCTGCTTCATTTGTACCAGGACACAATCTGGTAGGGGAGGGCTTTGATGCGGTCACTCTGCATCGAAAAGGGGCTTATGTGATTGATGTGAAGACCTACCTAACCCCCAATGGCACCTGTTCACTCTGCTTCAATGGTCATGGGACCAAACGAAACAAGTGGCAGAAAGTAAGAAACAAAGAAGAAGATCACAGTAAGTTACTAAAAGATTGTGAGCAATAAAATAACTCTGTTCTTCTTTTAGCTTCCAGTGTCCGTGATGGACTGGCGCGCCATCAACCATTGCAGCATGGATATGTATAGCAGCGCACACTCCTCTGTTAGGTAATCAGTTCAATCACAAAGACAAGAAAACTCAGTTTGTGATATGAATCTACAACATAATCTACAAGCTGATGTTTTTTTATTTTTGGATACTCATACATCTAAAGATGTTCAACTCTGTTTCTTTCTTTATCCCATGATAATTACAGTCAGATTTCTAACATTTTCCTATTACTTGTAACATATAAAGTTAAGATGCAGATTTTTAAAATGAAAAAAAGAAATGCTAATAACATTTTCTTTAAATTTTGTCCACAGCTCACTGACTGAAGATTACTTATCCCAGGACATTCACAACTGGGGGGTAAGACTCTTTCTGTTACAGCTAATAAACAGTTACCGGATATGTTTAGCAGTTCCTCCTATCTACAAATGATACCATACCCAAGCTGTCTTTTTATGGGGTGGCTATGAATAGACAAAAGTTAGTGTGGGGAAGTCAATCAAAATATATCACCTTTTATTACAATGTCCAGCAGGATCAACAACCTGGGTTAGAATCAATAAGTGATAGTGAAATAAAGGATACTGGTGTTTGGAAACTTTTAAAGAAACAGCTTTGACTTTTTCTATCAAGCCAAAACTGTGATTACATGTTTTAAATGCTATATAAAATATTAATTTTTAAAAAGAACTAATTGGTATTTTAAAAAGTACAGAAAGCTTTTTTTTTATCTCACAGAGGAAAGAACATTGTTAATTATAACTTATACTTCAGAATTAACACAGAAAGAAGGATAATGATCAGCAGTCAACATGAGTGTTGCTGTTTTGCGGGGAATCTAGTGGCTCGAGTAAAGCTCTGTAAAACTCGTACCAAGAAAAATTAAGAGAAAATGTTATTTTCCCCTCTTTGGAAAATAATAATAGTATTTTGAATAAATTATTTTTACAAATGGCTTTGATGACAGTCAATAATATAATAACAGTGAAAATGGTCAAAATTTGAAACGGCAATAAGAATAATGATCAACACTAGTTCACTTTCAAGCTCCTTATCCTGCAAGTGATGGCATGATTTGATGATGTCACAGCCACATAAAAACTATGCACGACATTGCTTATATTTGGTCATTTTGATTTAGAGAAGACTTTGCTGAAGAGATTGTTTTATCTTTATGCACATGTTGTGTAAATGCTGTCATAAAATAAGTACAAAATGATACGGATATTTTTCAGTATTACATTTTAATGCCAATATCGGCTGATAATATCAGTATGCTGATAATATGGGACATATCTAATTAAAACAGAGCTGGTTGTGAAAAGGTTAAGGCTGACAAAGTTACCCAGTAAACCCTCACAACACACCAACCCAGTCCCATGTCTACCCATATGTCATACAGTGGTGATCCACGTATATAACATTAGATGTTTTGAGCAAATACATCTGCTTCCACAGTCAATTTTTATCATTAATTCAGGAAAAGTTTATACTTCATGTCAATTTTCAACACATTTTATTCATCCAGCACCATGTCAAATATAGAAGAGCAGCTTCCAAGGAAAAAATGAAAAAGGACCCAAAAAATTTAACAACTGAAATAAAACAATTACTAACAATACAAATTAAAAACAAATAATAAGTTGGAATAATAATAATAATAATAAAAAACATAGTAACAAAAGTGAAATGACAGCATTATTTTAGTAGCCACGTTAATAAACTTGATGAGCTATAATCGATCTATCAGGTACAGAGAACTGGAGTAGCACTGGCCTCTTGTATGGTTTTCATAAGATTTGTTCGAGGTATCTAAGCATTACAAGCCCTCATCCAGTGGGCAGTAGAGTGACTGTATCTGATTTGGTCAGTTTGGCCTAGATGTGAAACAGTTCGCCTCTGCTGGTCTGAGTGTGGGAGGAACACGCTCTGCTGCATACTACTTTGCTTCACGAAAGAACAGAGAGGATCGCTACACTTTTAGCACAAACAAGCTCACCTGCACCCATTACAGGTAGGTCTTGAGTCTTACTACATCACCTGATAAAGTCTCAATTTTTCCAGTTACGTTTGCTAAGCTCATGTTCTCTTTGTGTTCAGATTCCGCGTATCATCCAGGCCACCCCTCAGCAACGGGTTCCTTCAGGATGTAGCTGGGCTGCCAACTCACTACAACTCTTCCACTCGTGATCAGTATAATGAGATCATAAGCACTTATGGCACGCACTACTTTAGACAGGTTGAAATGTGCACTTATCTCCTTAACTTCTTTCATTTATTTAAAAAAAAAAATTTATGAGAATCGTGAAATTCCTTTCAGGTTCAGCTTGGGGGGCGACTGAGGAGAATTACAGCTACACGAACCTGTTTGTCCACATTGAATGAGCTCTCCACAGAACAGGTAGTACATGTCACAAACATCGGTCCACACAGAACCTTTACTTTTCAGTCACCTATCAAAAGCACTTATTTATCATATTTAAAAAAAATCTATCAAGTTTATATTTTATTTCAATCCTATAGTGTTTTAAACTGCTAAAATAAAAGAAAAAGAGATTTAAGTAAAAGTCAACATAACAACCCTTAAGCAAGTGTTATAGCTTGCACACAAATCTGTTTTACAACATGAGTGTAATGTACTGTAGTGCAAGACATCATTATGCCAAAATAATTTGTTAACCAGGTTTGATATGGACTTAAAAAGTCAAGCGATATATTTAAATGTATAAACTGGTCATAATCATATTTGAACATATGACCAATGGTGGAGTTTTTTGTGTGGCAGTTTCAAATGTTGTAAATGTTGCATCTCATCATTTCTCCTGTCATCCAGATCCGACACTGTTTATCGCTGGGGTTTTCCGTCGGCCTGGGGAAGCTGAGGTTGTCCAGTGTTCACAGCTCTTGTCACAAGGTTATACAGAACCGGGATGCCTACACCAGTTACAGCTCTGGTCTCCACCAACATTACACAGAGATCTCCGGTGGTAGTGGTTGGTTAGGGGAGTTTTCCATTGCCCATAATGATTCTCTGCGCTACTTGAATTGGCTTACCACCCTAATGGATCATCCGGATGTTGTCTCTTACTCCCTCCGGGCAATATATAAGCTTATGCCAAAAAAAACACAGAAATTAGGGATGAAAGCTGCCATTGAGCAGTATTTGAGAGATAATACTGTGCATCGTTCGACCAATGAGCCCAGATGTTATGCTTCTAACCTGGCTTACAACTGCTGTCCTAAACAAGCTTCAAGGGGGACATTGGAGGTGACCATCCTCAGAGGCTGGAGTCTGGCAGGAGATCTACCCCCCAACCTCACTGATGGGTAGGTTGAGGGTCAGAGGTTGAAACATTAGTCACAAAGCAAAAGTAATTCCTAGTTAGTTCCTCTCCTTTGATTCTTTTTCCCTTTCACAGGTATGTGAAGATTTGGCATGGTAAGACCTTTCACCGGACTCATACAGTTCAGTCAAATAATCCCAGATGGGATTCTGATTTCAACTTTGGCAAGGTCAGTAAACCTTTAGTGAGCATATAAAGCAAATAATACCACCATTTTGTTTAACAGATTATTTCTGTGTTGTTTTAACATCTGTGTTTACAGTCTGTAACTCAATTAAAAGATAAAAGTAAGTAGTTTTACTTGAAGTGGGACAATCATCTGAAACAACATAGTCTGTGGAGGTGTGTAATCCATGCAGCTAGAGTCCCTCTGAGAAGAGGCCCGACATTTACCAAAGACTAAAAAGAATTGGTTCCAAGAAAACAAGATAGCAAATGTAATATTAAGAAACAAATAACCATTAAATATGTTTACAATTACATAATAATAACATTTCCAAATTTATCATATTCACACAGTTAATATTTGGTATATTTGGCTAAATAGCTTTTCCACAATTACGGACTACTGTCATCATCAGCCAAGGGGCTTGCTATGTTGACAGAAAAATGTGCAGAAAATTACTAAAAACTACTATAATATACAACAAAGTATGTGCAAAAAATAATAATACAGTAAAAGCGGTAGAAATTAAATTAGTAAAAGCTTAAATGTACATATTTGGTACATTTGGAACTTGAATACCAGAAAAGACTAGATTTGATCCAGTAAAAGGACCAGATGCATCTTTTAAGTCCTATTTAAGACCCTGATCCAAATTCTTTTCAGAGTCTTCTCATCTGCTGTAGATAGTTTTTAAGTCTGCTACTTATTCTTTTGTTCTCTTGTTTGATTGACAACAATCTCTGGATTTACACAAAACCATATAGTTTGCAACAGTCCTGGTTTCACCTGTTTTATTACATGAAAGCTGAATAAAGTATGCAAATGAACCATTGTGCAAAAAATACTCCCAATAATCATCCTACCTATCAGTAATCACCTCATTCAAATAATTTATTTCCTTTGTAGAAAGATAATAATGTAAATAAAGATTACATATATTATATCTTATGTTGTAAGTAAGAGAATATTGGTTAGAACACATTAACTTCAATTATGACACCCTACTAAACTTAATTCTGGCTTTTTTTTTCTTCCCCTCAAACAAAAGGTGGACACATATCTGCCATTGCAGATTGAGGTTTGGGATGAAGATGTGTACGAAGATGACCTCCTTATAGAGTGCGATATCTATCTAATCCAGGGCTCACACACAAGGACCTGCTGGGTAGGCGGAGAAGGCTTTCAGCTGTGGTACAGATTGATCTGTGACCATCATCTGATTGGAGACAAGTGCAACCATTATAAACCATCTCCATAGTGACTAGATGCATTTGGTGGAGGGTTTTTCTTTAATAAGATGTGATAGAAGTTGTAAGGGTATAACCATGCAGGGGATAACTGAAATAAAACAGACATAAAGACATTTTTTTTGCTTTTACCATAATATTGTAAAGAATGTAAGCAACTCATATTTTCAGCTTTAATGATAATAATCTCTAGTGTATTCTTATAAATCTGCAAGTGCACTTAAATTGTATCAAATCTTTTTTAAAGTTTAGCTCCAGCTTTCTAATGCAAATAAAGATTGTCAGAACATGTGCTTCATGTCTTTAAACCAGGGTATGTCTACAAATCTATTGTTGTTTTTACAAAAACCTAAATGGCTACAATGACTTAAAATTAAATCAAACTCTGTCTAGCCATAATAGCAATTTTGCTTTTTCATTCATCATTATGTATAATGGATGAGAAGAAATTAATGTCTTTCAACCCTCATTAGAAGGTTTGAACCTCTACAGTGTTTTGAGAAGCTGCACTGACCAGGAAAGTACAAAAAGTTTGTGTCAAATCAACTCTGTCAGTATTTATTCAGCCATTAAACCAGAAGCATTAACACGGTGAAACATCTCTAACCTGGAGATTAGGGGCGCATGAAGGCCAGGATTGATCTCATGAGGTGATAATAACATCATGTTCTTAAAATGGAACTGATATTTAAGTTATGTAATATATTAGCCAGACCACACTGTTTAAGTTCTGCCTTATGGTCAACTTTATTAATATACATGTAGATGTAGAAAAAAAACATTTTGTAGATAAAATGTTCGGCTGTTGTAGTGTCATGACATGATGATTTATATAACCTGTCATGCCCAGCATCATGGCAGTGGTGGTCGGGCAGGAGAACTCTGCCAGGAGAAACCTTTTGGATATGAGGTTCCCCTTGCTACTTAGATTTTACTCTTAATGATATTATTTACTTTTCTTCTTGGCATTTAAACCTAGAACCACTTGACCAAACTGGATAGACAAAGCGAGGAGAAAGAAAGGATGAGGGAAAACTGAGAAAAGATGTGTGGAGGGAGAGCAAACATGGCAAACATGCCACAGCAGCTGCAACAAATGCTCAATAGAAAAACTAAGCAACTACTACACCTGGAAGGTAACAATGGGTTTTCTAATGTTCATGTTTATGAGGAAAACCTGTGGAGAAAAACTGTAAAAAGCAATTAAAAAACTATGAAAACACCAGCAACAAGTATGTTTGTGTTTATATGTGTGTGCAAGGGTGTAGGTGTGTGTCTGTGGTGTTCAGAAGTTTGCTTGTATTGTGTATTGTGTACTTGATTAGGGGTGAGTTGTGTTGACTAATCATGCAAATGAAACTGCACCCCCTCCAAAGATTAGGGGAGGATCAAGAGAGCCCAAGGGCAACCAGTAGTCAACACGGAGTGCACCCAGAAGGAGGGAGAAGAAGGCCACAGTCAGCTAACTTGGATCTAACAGGAGCTAAATAACTAATAGAGGCAGGTGGGCTAAAGCTAAAGTGTGCTGTGAGCCAGCTAAAGTTTACGGATGTTTACGGATGGACTATCAGCCATCCGTAAACTAAAAGGACTAAATGTTTCACCTCATCTCCTCCTCCTGCTGTATACAAGTATTGTT
>JBAMHV010000004.1:14285320-14307922 GCA_037177535.1 Pseudomugil gertrudae | reverse complement strand
ATACTGGAGCTATCTTGCTATCTCATTTCTACATCACTCACATGTATGGAAGGAAAGATGACAACAGACCACAGGTTAAAAAAAAGTGAAGTTCTCCTTTAAATAAACATCAGGTCAATTTTTTACCATGTCGTATTAAAATAAGTAAGATTGAATACAGTTTGCTGTGTATAAAGCTGTTTCAGAGTCTATGAACTAAGTCTACTAATTCTTTTGTTGCTTTTGAGATAAAAATCAGTACAACAATGATAACACCATAGTAAACGGAATTCTAATTGGTCTGTTTTCCTCATGAAGGTGGACACACATCTAGGTTTGAAAATTGAAGTTTGGGATGAAGACGTGAAACATGATGACCTCCTTGGATCCTGTGTGAAGCACTTGACCCAGGGAACACACATATTCACCTGTCCAGCTAAGAGAGGTGGTTTTGAGGTCAAGTACACCTTAACCTGTGACAATCATCTGACTGGAGACAGGTGCAACCTTTATAAACCATTACCATAGTGACTAGATAAATTTGGAGAAATGATTTTTTTTATATTATGTGATATTAGCCCTTTGATTTAATGAGAAGAAGTTAAATGATTGATGACAGATTGCTAAAGCTTCCATATTTGTTAAATATAAAGGTGTGATATAGGTATAAGTCTTTTTTACTTTAACAGAATACTGTGAAGAATATATGCACATTGTGTTTTGAGCATAAATGTTGGTAATCTCACGCGTGTTCTTACCAGTTTGCAAATGCATTTAAATTGTAAAATGAAAAACTTTTCTTTCTCACTTTGTCTACAAAATGTCCATGTAAATAAAGATTGTCAGAACATTTCATCATTTTCCTACTCTGAACAGGTCTTCTGTTATTAGTGCTTATATGTTTTATATCTTATGGCCTAAGCTACCCTTCATCATTCATCTTGTAAATACTCATGAATTATGAAATGTGTAAAATCCTCGATTGAAACAGGACATCTTCATTCTTTAATCAAGTCTTTCTTAGTCCTGGCCCCCAGAATCCCCCACCCCGCATGTATTAGATGTTTCCCAATCCCAAAAACCAGGATTAAGAAAAAGACTAAATGCAGTTGCTCTTAAAAACCAGTAGAGGTCACTTATTCTTTGAAATGATACCAGGTTATTTAGGTCTGCATGTACAAATGACCTGATTTAACATTAAGCATCTAAAGAAAAATAAACGCTAAGATGAAAAGAGAATTACTATTTCTCTCAACTTGGGGAAGAACACCTAACAAACTAGTTAAAAGTGTTTTTTGCAAGATCAAAGTTTAAAAATGGACTTGCTTGCGGGCAGACACAATGATAAGAAGCTATGCATTCAAATCACTGGTAATTTGAAGCAACCAGCAACAAATTAGCACAACTCATGATCTACATCAAAACACACTTAGATTTAAAACATGCATAAGTATCATTATATTACACATATGCAAAAAAAATAAGCACAGTTATTTATCGATTTGGATAAACTGGTAGGTATTTTATCTTTAGCGTGTTTAAGTATCTCATGATACATACTTTGACCATTCTATTCTCAGCACCAGACAGCATCATACATACTAAGCAGTAAACTAATAAACCACTAACAGGGCAAATCCAGAGCTTATTAACAGTGAATTCACACACACACAAACACACACACACACACACAAAATTACTCTTTTTTTAGAGAGAAAAAGTTTTACAATTTACTAAAAAATGTAACCTCTTTCTCATAACCTTCATTAAGTGAAGTTTGCTGTTGAAACTTTTCTGATTAAAACAAACAACAGACAACAGCAGATGCAGAGGCACACCCATCCATCCATCCATTTTCTTCCGCTTAATCCCAGAGCTGGGTCGCGGGGGGCTGGAGCCAATCCCAGCTCAACGGGCGAGAGGCAGGGTACACCCTGGACAGGTCGCCAGTCCATCCAGGGCAGAGGCACACAGTTCTCTCATATTGATGTAAATATGGAAACAAAATCTATGATATGTGCATCATTTTTGTATATTCTACTATCAGGTAATAAGAATGTGTTGCTTTGGGAGCATTCACATCAGGATGGCCCAGGGCTTGATGCCAAGAAGTATCACATTTTCATTTGCAATAAGAAGAAAATGTGTCTCAGAACCTAAAATGGAACCTATTCATCAGCTTGTTCACAACATCATCAAATGTATGTAGTTTTTGGTGTTTCTGTGTTTACATTGGTCAATAATACTGTTCAAATCTGCCCAGTAAGCAGGTGATGTACTAGGTAATCCAGCATGTTGTTCTGAAACGCATTGATTCTACATCACTTTCTCTATTTGTTTCAGGAAATAATTTATTTGCTTTCATATTGTAAGCCAGGAATGGCCAACTCTGGTTCTTGAAGGCCATTCTCCTGTAGGTTTTAGATGTTGTCCAGCTCCTGCACACCCATTGTAAATTAAATAAATCCAGAAACTTGCTGTCAACTTTTCTACAATGACTGATTAACTTTAATCTGGTGTGTGTGAACAGGAAGACCTGCTGGGCATTGGCCTTAAATATTTGAGATGGTGGTTCCTGCTGTAAGTGAATCTCACCAGGGTTCATTTGCTGATCGGAGCAGACCGGTGCACATGTGTGATCCACAATACAGCAAAAATAAGATTTCACACTAATCCAAACAAACCACCGTCTGTGGAAGCAAAGCGTGGTTCATTTAAAGTGTATGCTACCAAAGTCCTACTGTAAATGTATTTTAGAATACAGTATTAAATTAAATATGAGAAACATGTGAGTGTGTTCTTATGTTATACACGATTGATATATTTGTTATTAGATCACTAGAAGTTGCTGTGTGCAACATTTACAAGGCTCATTTGACAGAATTGCTATTAAATATTTACAACTGTGTTTTATTAAGAGCAGTAATGTTTAAAAACAAAACGTAGTCCTAAATACATCACTCTTTAGACGCGCAGCCGCGCCTTGCGCAGACGCGCCCTGCGCAGACGCGCTTTGCGCAGACGCGCGTGTACATCCAGCACAGTCCAGTTTTCCATTAAAGGCTGTTTCTGAGTAAAGAAAACCTGTCTCAGTGTGTTTGCAGTAGTATCTCTGTCACAGTTGTGTAGCTATATGAATGTGGCATAGTGTAAATGACACTTTTAGACCATAATAATGGGTTGAGTTATTCTTTAGACAGTAAAAAGAATCGGTAACGGTAGGCCTGCTACAATTGGCGCCTTTACCACTGATGGAAACTTAATATTTTGTTTGGCCCATTTTAACCAGTTAATACACACAGACCATTTTCTCCTGGACAGTGGCTGAGTGAAATGGAAGGGTTGCTTAAATGAGGTCTGGCTTGAGGTAATGTTTTCCCTTACTGGGGTGTTATTGTGAAAACTAATGAACTATCCGCTCTCACATCTCCATACCTCCTGTGTGAGCTGTTTCCTGTGACGACTTTACGCACTGTGTAAAAAAGCAGTTCCTGCCGTGACCAATGGATTCTTTCCTCTCATCTTTGGACATGCTGATTGACTTCAAACTGCGCGGAGCAGCCTGGAGGCGGTATTTAGTTTTCCTCTCCCTGCATCCACAAGTCCATCCGTGCAGTACACCGTTAGACACACGTGTGTCTCATTTAGTTGGCTGTGCGACGCTGCGCCCTGACAGCACTGCGGTTTCCTCTCCAATAAATCATGGAGGAGGAAAGTTTGTGACGTTTTGTTGACACTGTCTGCGGGAAGAGCAAGCCTTTGCGCTTTGCGCAGTTAGCCCCATCTCGCCGTTTCGTGCAGACACGGCAAATTGGATAAATCTGCATGGATTTTGAACTAAACGAGCCTGCTGCACTGAAATGTCTCAACAATGGAAATGCAGTTCCACGCCTGTCTGTTGCTTTTTCTCATCACAACAGGTAACCTTCTACTAATTTTATGCGCATTATACGCAAACAAGTTATACAAATAATATAAACGGTTTATTTTTCTTCAGAAAATATCAAATGTGTAAGCATATTCTATAATCAACGTTTTTATATATGATCAAATACAAGAAATGGGAGAAACAATGGGGAAATAATCTATATTTGTATTACCTATTATACATGTTCATGAGTGTGTCTGTGAGTTTATATAATAATTTAAAATGAAGGAAAAATCTTTAGTTTTTTTATATTTCTCACTAAAATTGAATTAATGCTGAAAAAATGCTATCGATGTATGACAGTCTTTACCTGTAATATTTTAACCTCTTCTCAGAAAAAACATTGGCCTCATCAAACCACCACTGTGGTGGAAATATCAGCCTGGACCAGAAGCCTGAAGGTCATATGAACCTCACTGTAACTGGACTTTTTACAGACACCAGTAGACCCGACCATACGAACCAGCAGTCTGACCAAACTTTGCACCTTTCAGTTTGCATTTGGGTGTTGGATATTCCTCCGGGGAGAGCAGTACTTCTAAAGGCAGTGACGTTGGAAAAGGGTTTGAATATATCGGTGCATTGTATCTGGAATGAGGATCGTCAGGCCTTAGAGAGTGGAGATACAGCTGTGCTATCAGGCTGTGACGGAAATAAAGCCACCATCTACTGGACGGCAGTAAGACACTTCCCAAATGTTGTCCAGCTGGTTTATAATGGTGAGAAAACATTCTTCAATTTCCTATGTTAAATAGAATAATTGACTTGGCCTCCCATATTGTGATCACGAGTACTTTTAATGACATTTGGATCCTACTTGTGAGAGCTGATTTTGTTTACTTGTAGAGCATTTTTGTTCACAGTTGTGGTACATAGTTTTATTTGGGCTGTAAGACATGTGGACCTCACTGTTTTGAAAACATGTTGTGCTGGGAATCTGTTAGCTGGAATGTACTCATCACACATGTTATGATGTTGTTGTTTCCACTTTCTCTCTCCCCACCCTGACAGTCCATCTCTGTTTTTCTGTTGATTTCTCATCTAGTTCAGGAAGATGAAAATACTACCCTAGAGGTTCATTCAACTCACCAACCTGACCAAAGCTCAGCCAGTTGGTCTCAAACAGGAAGCAACTACGCTTATACTGCCACTGTTGCTCAGGAGTTTATGACCGGCACGAAGGAGGATCCAGGTTCCCTCCATGAAGGTCTGGTGTGGAGTCTTGGGCCTCAGTCCGTGTCTAGAGTGTCCTCTCAGGACGAGGGACTGTTACGCTCCACCTCACCCCAGCAGGGACTCCCTGACGCTGGGAAAGCTGATAGGGAAATTCTCACTCTTCCTGAGGAAAAGCTAAACAATGGAGCGGAAACATCTGGAGCTGCACACCTCGCAGATGATTCCATGAATGCCATAACACACCCTCCTTTTCAACAAGCATTTAGTGCAAACATTGAATCCAAACCAGTAAACGCCACTGACCTAACCCTCTCTCGAACTGAGATGCCATGGACAGATGTAGCCATCAGTCGTTCCATCGCCTTGCTTGGCACAGATGCACATAAATTTACATCCACGCAGACTTCTCAGCCCACAGACAAACACATAACCACACAATCACACCGGAGTGTTTCTGACATCAGCATGATTCTCACCTCTTCTCCCCATAAGATGCAAACTTGGGAGGTTGATACTATCCTAATTCCACATGACAAAGCTATTAGTCAGTCTGAAGATAAGCAACCTTTTTCTTGGAGAAGTCAGCGAAACACAGACAGACTTAACTCTGGTCTAAACTCCGCCGCTACTTTGGACCCTATAAAATCATCAACCAGGCTTCTAAACCATGACCCAAGGAGTGCAAGTGCTGACACTGAAGCCACTGCATCATTTTCACAAGACCACTCACCCACCCCCCACATCTCTGAGCTTGATTCTGCTGCCAGTGCTGTGGAAGCTACTTCTGTAAATCCAAACACACGACCAAGTGACTCATTCACTTCTTCTGGATCTGATGCGGCTGCTCAGACAGCTGAGTTTCAGTTGTCTGAAGAGCTTGAATACACAGATGTGCTTCCCACTCTCCCTTATTCCACACAAAGTCAAACAAATTCTCCTGAAAGTGCAGAGATCATCACACACACTGCATACACATCCTCTCTGTTCACACAAGAAATCAACAAAGAGACGCAAACAACGGCAGAAACTACACAGAGGAATTCGAGTTCATACATGACAACAAACACAGTCTCCTCCTTGTCTGACATTACTAAGGAAGATGGTCAGACACCAGGTTTCATTGGCTCTTTCTTTACACCCACAGCATCGCAGGCAACTAAAGTAGAGCGCTCAGCTGTCACAGCAACCACAAGGGAAACCTTCTCACCACAATTCACTCACACGGTTTTACATAGCAGAGATTCAGCAACTGTTCTTCCTTTATTATCATCCAGTACAACCACACACTCATCTAAACACACATTTAATGATATTATTGATACAACATCAACCTCCACTGTCACTGAATCCTCTTTGCACAAATCTTTTGTAGACCACCGGCCATCGCGTTTCCCTCATACACCTCCGACCTCCACTATTGTCTCGCCTAAATTTAAACAGCAGCACAACTTTATTACTACCACATATACGTCTACATCAACATTCTCGACTATGAAACCAGATTTCGAAAAGGTGAAAGCACCCACAGCTGGACCTTCAACAATCTTACATGCCAGCCAGCAAGACCATTTGGTACTCACACCCTCTGTTTTAATGTCCACTCCTAATTGGAGCTCCACAAACAGTCCCGTGTTCTACATCGTGCAAGACGAGCCTGCTGCCATACGAGGTATAGTACACAATGTCTTTGTGAGGTTTTGTTAGTTAAGTGCAAGTAGTCCTTTTCCCAGGCCAGCTTTGATGGAATTGTTTGGTTCTGTCCAGTGGAGTCATTTGAGCTGCTGCTGCAGATAGTTGTAGAAGAGTCCAGGTCAGCAATGATTGCTGGTTTGAAGGACGATACAGCTGCTTGGGTGAGGCATTGTGCACAAACACAGGAGTAAAGCACACAGATAATCATATCATAGATGTTTTTTTTCTTGAGTCTATCAGCTTTTGTACAGCTCTTGTGTCATTTCCTTAAGGTGAAACCATACCTGCAGAGAGCCCCTGGCTTCACTAAGCTGCTGGAAGTTTGGAGTAGGTAATGTATTTATTTCTATCATCTAATACAGTTAAATTGTAGTCATTAACATAAGAATCCAGTCATTCAATAGATGGTTGTCTTTAGATTATCTTTAAACATTGGACTCTTTGGAAGGAATTGTGGACACAGTAATTTTTTTCTTTACAATATGGTTGGAAATTAGCTGCTTGGGTGAAGTCTGTGCACTTATAGTGCTTTTTCTAGTATTTTTAAAGTTTGTTTCTTATTCATCTGTTCTGTCAATATTGTAGTGGCCATGCAGTTCAGAGTCTTGTAGAGTTTAAAGCCAGTGAGGCTCTGCAGTGGCTCAGCATGACTGAATCCATGTCACTGTTAGAGCTAACAGGATTAGCTCAGGCTGTACATGAGGGGAGAACATTCAGATCATCCAAGATCACCAACATCACTTTTGGAGGTGAGCCAAAGCTAAAATGCAATGATATACTCTCTTTCACTGGGACTATTTTTATTGGACTTGAATTTTGCACACACACATTAGTTGCTCATATAGTTACTGGAAAAGTTATAGGCGAATCATGGTAACATTGCTCAGTTTAATAACTGGTTTTAAGCGCTAAGTAGTAAAACACCATATATGTATATCACACACCAGAGCACTTCACAAGTTAAGCTGAGGTAGGACAAACAAAAAAAAAACATTCCCCAAGCAACAGATGGCATACTGGTAATGCATAATGTGAGTCTGGCTATGGTTCCTGCTTGTGTTTCCCTTCATACCCTATAGTAAACTCTCTCTCTCATAAGCAACAACACATTTTGGGGAATTTGGTTTTTGACCTGCTTACTTAATTACTCCAGTTTAAGGAAGACTTGTGTAACTAAGTTAAACTGACTCAATTGGCTTACAACCTGATTATGAAAAATCTCATTATTGCACCTGGCTTATCCTGATATTGAATTTATTGGTGCATGTACAGTAAATCCTTGTACTGGTTTAAGTGCCATATATTAGCAAGAACAATAAGGAAAGGTTAAATTCATGCCACACAGGTGGTGTAGCTACTATCCAGAAGAGAACAAAGTCAGCTCCATGTTTTATATTTCATGTTTGTGAATGGCAAACATATAATGGCATAACAAATAAACTAATTTAATAAAGACGTTAGTCAGCTTAAAATTTGAATATAGTCACTAAAATGGCCATATTTGTATTTATTTAACTTTCTAAATCACTCTTATTTTATCTTCTGGGGTGTTTCAGCTTTGCACTGAAATGCCAGCTGATACATTTAAAAGGTGATGAACAAGACTTCCATAGGTCACATAATCATAATGTTCTAATCACAATAAAAATGGGTTGTATAGTTGTAACATGAAGTATAACATCTTCCTGACAATCTACTGAAACTGACTGATCTTTTTTAAAACACTATATTTAAAATAAATGTCTTTGTAAGGTATCATACTTCTACTATACCATGGATCATTAGAGACTACGCTTTAAAGGAAAAAATAATAATGAAAGCGCCAACAACAGCAGAAATTCCTAAAATCTTAAAATACAAAAAGACAAGACTACAAATGTTAATGCCTGAGATGTTGTACTGCTGTTCGGTTCAGTTGGTACGTTTTGATTTCAGATCAGTTTTAGATTTTTGAAATTCTGTGCAGCTTAGTCATCAGAAAACTGCTCAATGCCTGCATGGTGTCATCATCAGAGGTTTTAAGTCTGTGTTCAGACAACTAGAGCAAAGGATATTTATAGTTGATCAAATGCTAGTCACATTTTCCAAAACTACTTGCACTGACAAAGCCACACTTTGTCCTTTTTTAAGACAGCATTTCTCACAAAACTTGAATTGTTTCTTCATTCGTTGCATAAATGACGGTAATATCCAGATCACTAGTTGCAGCAATGTTATCTTAAACTGCTGTCGTTAGTTGTTTTTGCTTTACTGTTTTACTGAATCAATCAAAATATATTGATTAATTAAAAGACAAAAAAGATCACGTC
Organism: Pseudomugil gertrudae; assembly: GCA_037177535.1. Lineage (NCBI taxonomy): Eukaryota > Metazoa > Chordata > Actinopteri > Atheriniformes > Pseudomugilidae > Pseudomugil > Pseudomugil gertrudae. The sequence goes on along the minus strand of JBAMHV010000004.1, from coordinate 14,298,838 downwards.
TACAGAACATATAAATAAGACTTAAGCACCACTATGAGGACATAACTGAAAACATACTATCCTGTGCATGCTATCAAATGTCTTTATTGCAGGACTACAAGGTGATGTGTGTAGCTGGTTGCTGCAGTGCCCTGTAGGTTATAAATGTATGCCCCATCATGGAACTGCTAACTACAGCTGCTCCTCACTCTGCCACTTTGACTACTGCCACCACCACGGCATCTGCACACATCATCCAGGCTTTCGTCCAGTCTGCCGGTAACGCTTAGACAAACAGCCTATCTTTCTGGTCATTGGTAATTTCCGAGTGTAAGTAGGATATTCTTTGTGTTTTAGGTGCCTTGTAGGTGATGACTTCTGGTACATGGGTCAGAGATGTGACATGATGATGACTCGAACAAGGCTCGTGGGTGCATGTCTTGCCATCTTACTCATCATTGTGGCTATCATTGGCATTTTGGCGTTTTTAGCTGTACGACGCTATCGCACTATTCTGATCCAAGCCAAAGTGGACCAGACTCGCAGCAGGTACAAATCCACATTAACCGCTTACTTCCCACATTGACGGTTTAGATGTTTAGAGGAAGCTTTGGTCCAAAGAAATGTTGAAAATAAAAAAATGTTTGATGAGGATTATAAAATATTGTGATGAAAACCTGTATCTCAGATTATCCCACATATATTAACTCACTGGCTTCTTTATTGGGGATACTTTGCTTGTACCAGGTTGGATCCTATTTGCCTTCAGAATTCCTTTTTATTCTTTATTGCATAGATTCAACAGGATGTTAAAACATTTTCCGGATGCACATTTATGACTAAAGTGTCCCAAATATAGGATGGGCCTGAGCTCTCTGGAGGACAGTGAGCCTGTAGACATGTCAAAGAAACCAGTTTTATTTGATGTTGCATTACCCCAATGGAAGCAGCTATTACAAGATGAGTGCACTGACTATTTTTCTCATAGATTATTGTAACTGAAAATATCAGTTTCTCAGCAGTTGGCAGTGGTCAAACCAGCTCATCTGGCACTACCAACCATGTCATTTTCAAAATTACTTAAATTCCCCTTTTTTGTCTCATTTTAATGCTCAATTTCCACTTTATTAACTTGTCTTAACAATGTCCATCCAACCATCTATCCATTTTCTACCACTTATGCCCTGAACGGGGTCACGGGGGGGCTGAAGCCAATCCCAGCTGATCTCAGGCAAGAGGCGGGGTACACTCTGGACAGGTCACCAGTCTATCAAAGGGCTCTTAACAATGTCTACATGCCAAAATGCATTGTGTTGGTGCCATGGAATTGGCTATTTGTGTTAACAAGCAATTGAATCGTTATAGCCAGTAAAGCATAATGTATTAAAAAATAAGACTGCTCACTTTTGCTGAAAGTGAGAAAGGAAACTAGACCAGACCACCCACAAAAAGTGTGTATTGCTGTGATTGTAACCAGTTATGTCCACAAGATGTCAGAGTTGTACTGTTAAACCACATACTGAAGATGAGGATGAAGGCAGACTGACAAACTGCTAGAGAGACCGTCTGTCTAACACACCTTAAAGACAAAAATAACAATGCTTTACAATGAAACACTAAACATCATCCATCCATCTTCTGTGACGCTTATTCTAATTAAAGGTTGCTGGTAGCTGGATCCCGGCAAACACTGAGCGAGAGGCGGGGTACACCCTGGACACATTCACTCCTAAGGACAATTTAGAAAAATCAAACAACCTACCATGCATATATTTGGGTGGTGGGAGGAACCTGGAGTACCTTACAAGAATGATATAGATGCAGTTAAGATACATTATGTTATTAAGGATATTTTTAGTTAAGAGGTGATCTGTAGTTGAAATGAATATAAAATAAAAAATCTAATCTGGATAGGGCCTACATGCCACAGGCCAATTACCAGCTGACAAAACCCATTTGCAAAATTGAGGATCAAATTCTATATAATTTGTATAATTTGTAAGTCATGAAGTGGGCATCCCAAATGCACCCATTTCCTGACCTTGTCAGCTTTTAGTAACTCTAGGCAGTTTTCTACAGGTTTGCAGAGTGACACGGCTGAAAGCTGCTTACTCTGAAAATCCAAAGCAGACTGCACAAAGCCAATCTCTAGTCTGCAAGGACTGCCTTCCACTGTCAACCCTGCTTGCACTAGCGTCAGCAACACGTGCTGCTGGTTTCAGGACGGTGGCTGAATTTAATTTGAAATGTCCGCTTATAAGTAGAAGCTGTAAAGCTGACATTGTTCAGTCAGTCTGGGAAACATCACATGCCAAAAAAGAGACTTAGCAAACAGATATGTTCTCTTTGTAAGATGACTGATAAACTACATTCCATTGTATTGTGCACAGAGCTGATCCACATAGTAAGTTCATTCATGAATCATGATGTCATCAATAGCAGCAGTGTCTGCCCCGCCCCTTTCAGTTTCTTTGGAGTTTGTTGTTGCATACTGAAACTTGCTCTTAGGAGCCCTGTGAATATTTTCATAATAGGAAAGTTGAACTCAAAAACCTGTGGTATTATTTACAATAGAAGAACTCCTTGATGAATTCCTGTTGGGTATATGCCACTTCATCATGCCATCAGGTCATGACTCACATTTTCTTTTTTAAACTTCTCATTTATATTTAGCAAATGTCTCCCAAGTGAGACTTTCAGCATTATTGTGAAATAACATTTGTAAAAATCTATTTGTTTGAAACACAAATCACTGAAATGCATGCACAAAATGTTTTCCCTAGCGGCTACACTAATATAAACAACCTCCATGATTAATTGTGTGCATGCAGTTATCGCAAATTCAACCATTTTGATGAGCTGTCGGGCCGGTTCTGGTTGCGTTCCTGGGCGGGATCTGCTGATTCTCTGGACAATCCTGCCTTTATACGCTCTGATGAGTTGCTGCATCTGCGGGCGCTTGACCGCCCCTGCTGCTACCATGATGACACAATGTCACTTGCCTCCACCTGCCCCAGCCATGGAACACGCATCAATACAATCTACCCTCACAGGTAAAGGATCCCCTGTAGCATCACATATGAGCCGTCAGTGTTTGTGGCTATGTAGCTATGTAGTCAATTTGTTGGCAAAACTTTAAACATTGGATCCTATTTTCAGCAGACTTCTTTCACAGGCAGCAAGTTCTCATGTGCAGTTTTGGTGTTGTTCCAGAGCTTGATCAGATGGTTGCACCTCCACTAACTTAGTGGTGTGAATAAAATTGGCCTGGAATTTGCAGTTGTGTAAAAGGACTCCAAGAGATTCACATTTAGTCATTTAGAATCTTTTTTAAGAAACTGGAATAAACTACATTCAAGCATTAGTAGAATTAAACTCAGGCATGTACAATACTAAATAACTAAATCTACTTGATGGAGACTGTGCATGTATAACTGGCTAAAAAAAGCAAGTTTAGTTGTCTGGATGTGAAACACTTCTGACTTCAATCCATTTTAATCTCTTTGGTATTGCCTGTTTAGTGAGTTTTGTCAACAACCTGTTTTATTGTTGGCACCATATGAAGTCATGATCAGTAGCAGGCAGTTCATGAGGATTTGAGACTTTTAGGAACTTTTAGTATAATGAAAATAATGCCAAAAAGAATTAAAAAAAAAAAAACTTGATTTATTCCCTGAGGAGACATGTTTAAATTACTAAATTACTCTACCTTGTTGATTTAAAATTGTGTAATCAAGCTACATTTAACTAAAGAACATTAAGTTAAATATTGGTTTAGCAGTTCATATTCAATTCAGTTTTATTTATAAAGCCCAGTATCACAACAAAGTCATCTCAAAGGGCTTCACACACAGTTAATCACACAACAGCAGACATAACACACAATAAACACAAGTAATGACTACACTAAACTAAGCAGACCCAGGACATCCCTGTCCTTAGACCCTCCTTCTCATTGAAGGAGAGATCCTCTCCCAGGACGGACAGGCAGATGTGCCAAGGACTATTATCACTTAGCTCATCTACATACTAAATAACAGTTCAGGTTTGTAGCCTGCAGCAGTTGGACTTCATCCAGACAGGGGAGTGGGGGTGGGTAGGAGATCAGGAGGTCGATGGGAAATGAGGGTGAGGACCCATATATGTTGGATGGAATTTTTATTCTTGGTTTTGATTTGGTTGCTTATTTATGGTTGGCTGCTGAAACACACTCACCAGCTTATCTTCAAAAGACATTGACATTGTGGGGCATAAACACACAGCGATAACGTATCAATTGATCATGACACTGGTGTGGAATGATTTTCTGCAGATATTTAGCTCCAGAACATTTTTGTCCTTTTTTGTATTATTTGAAAATATTAGTAAAGCTTCAACTACAAGATTGATTGCAATTGGTGCAAAGAACAAAAAACAAAGACCCTGCGATTTTGTCACTGTTAGACAAGCACCATTAGTCTGCTTAAAAGCACAGAAAGGAGATTTTTCTTATTTTATTTCATCTACCTGTATGTTGACCTATAGGTTGATTATTTAGTTTGATAGGTTTGTTCTGAGTAAATCATCCCTTTGCCCTGTATTTGCTCTTCAGCTCCCAGTATGGTTGGAGGGGGAGTGAGGTGAGTGTGGGGGATGGTGTGTTGGACTCGGGGAAGGCCAGTGACCTGTCGGTCTGTAGCTGGCCAGTTGAACCCATTCATTGGAGTCCGTTTCCACTTCTGCAGCAACTGGCTTCCCACAGGACTCCTACAGTGAGTGCATTTGGTGTGTTTCAGGTATCGGCGGGGAGAAAACTACTTATCCAGTTTCATGGGATTTTTTTTCTTCTTCTGTCAAACCAGGTCAGGGTGTCACGACCACGATCCTACTGTGAAGGCATGGAGCTGGTAGACCTTGGAAAGAGTTGGACTGCTTGAAACTCACAAAAAGCTGATCTTTCTTCTCATCATTGCAATGTAACACTTAAATGTTCCTGTCTTTATTAATAAAAAAGTGTTATTGCACTTTTTTCTTTTTTTAATCAAGTCTAATAAGACTAGATTATGTCTCATTGGCTTCCACGTAAGGTACAGTTTTATATAATGTTGTGATGTAATGTTATGAAGGCAGCCTTTAATGTAAAGCTCAGTGTTTTATTATGGAATTTAAAAATGCTCTTGTGAAATTTAACTTTGGCTAGTTCATGCTTTTTTTTAAAAAAGTACAGGATAGACCATAATATCCAACTGCATATATAAAATAATATAATAATATAAATGAAAATGATTTAAGTTAGAAGTTTATTTGAAATGGAATGTCATGTCTGTACAGGTAAAATAAACTAAAAACCTGCTTATTCAGGAAAGTGCTTTGACTTGTGAGTAAAATTACTTGGTTAAATTATTTTTAATGCCTTTTTTTTTTAAAAAAAAAAAGCTAGTTGAGATGTTGGGTGACTATTTGTTACTACTTTTCCTTGTAGTGACATTTGGCTTTCTTGGGTAAAGTCCTTTATTTCTTTTCATTTTAGCTTTGAAGCAATTTATACCTCAAATATACTGGCTGCACTGAGGAAGATTGACTTCTAGTGAATGCATTCAGTGAGAATTCAGGTGCTGAAAAAGACTTTCTAGCAACAAAAAAAGCCATTGGTACTGAGCAAGCAAAGCATTTCTTTATTTCCCTTGTTTAAACGGAACTACAAAATCACTGACATGATTTGAGAGACCAAGAAGGCAAGAGTGTTTCACTTAACCTCCTACATACACCAGATACTTCATTCCTTTCAGTACTGAAGTCTGTTGTAATGTGATGCCATAAATACCTGGATGATGCTGGTATGGGCTGAAATAAAAAATGAGTAAATGATTCAAAGGGAAGGGAAAATAGTAAATGAGGGTTTAAAAGCATATGGATGTTTAAAAGAGAGGCATTGCACCGGAGAATGAGATAGCTAGAAAAGTGGACAGGCGATACCTGCTGGCTTCTTCCATATACGGTGTTGGAACCGAAAGTCAGGCCTGGGAGTTTCTCTGACTATGTGAGTGAGCAATGCAGATGGGAGTGCCCATGTGCGTATGCACATGCGTGAGTCATGTATACTACCAGGTTTTGAAACTTCAGAGAATGGTATGAGAGCACACAGGAAGCATTAGGAAATATCTGTCAAGTAGAGGTTAAGTAAGAACAAAGTTTAGAAAGAGGAAAAAGAACATTTCTGAAATGAACACTTACATGACTCAAAACTATCAATATAGAAATCATGGCAACAAACTTTCACAAACCAAGCAGAGCCTTAAAAGAGGAGATTCATTCATTTCCTCAGACCTGGTCACATGACCTGAGCATTACATTCTTCCCCCATGTGACACCCTCCAATATCTCCTTATATGGACGTCATCCAAAGGAACTCTTAAAGGGATGGTTGTCCTGGTCTCATTCTAAACTTGGCGTGTGTCTGTCTAAAGCGGGATAATGCCTGTCTGAAAAGCCAATTCCCTGATCAGCTCATTCACTGCCCCCACCACCACCACCATCTCCGCCCTCCTCTACTTTGTCCTTAGCTGTGCTCACTTCCTGCATCTATCTTCTGAAATGAGGCACTTTAAAAACTTATTTCCTATCCCAACTGGTAGATCAGCTCCCATATATCCTTATTTGGAACACACACAGCTGCTGAGAATTCCAAGTGTCCATTTATGAGGATCCTTCCAGCGCTCTGATTGAGTTAAACAGCATCCCTATTACAATGAGCTTGTATCATATAACAGAATTTATCATTTGCACAAGTGTAAAAGCACAATTTGCATGATGTCTCATAACTGCGCTCGCTTTATACATGCATTCTGAAAGGAGTCATATGAGGCCTGGTGTATTATGCCAACACACCTGCTTATCATGTAGATTTAGAGATTGTTAATCTCTACATGACAGAAGTGATGAGAGAGATTTACAACCTCTTGAGTTTAGCTGTAAACATATCTCCACTTCACCACGTAGATGTCTGTCAATCTGCAAATGTGTGTGTGCTTGTGTGTAAAAGAGAGAGCCTGGTATTCTAAAGCAGACGTGTCAGACAGGGTGTTAACAGCCCCGTCAGTGACCCTGAGGTTGTAACCACACCAAGCTCTTGCTGCCACAACAAATCAGGATTTGTAATGAGTGGGAAAGGTTTTGCAGCTGAGATAACAGTCCACCTCTGCCATGTTTCCTCATCTTCATCTTATTTTCATTACTTATTAAATTGATTGTTATAGTTTAATGGGAAAGAGGGTGATCCATGAAAACAGGTTAGTTGGGCCTGTCTTTAGTGTGGATGATGACACACTGTGCTTTAAACAGTAGCCTAATATTAAAATATACAGTACATACTGACTGCATTAATACAAATTACATGAAAGTGCATATTTTAGACTATTATAATCCAAACTAATTAGTGTTCTAGAAAGGTAGTTTTGTGTAGATGTCCACCTGTGCATCCCTCCTAAAGCATAATCATCGTCATTATCATCCTTGCAATTAATTAAGATTAACCGATGGATAAATTTAGTAAAACTCTGGCTCATCTCAGATAAGTTTGAAAGAATATGGGTTAGTTTTGGTGATTCTTGTCCCCTCTTGTTGTGTCAGAGCACAGAGCTGCACGCGCCACACCCAGTGGATGCAGCAGAGCCAATGAAAAAACACCGTGCGGAAACTTCTCCTTTTATGGAGAGGGGCTGCAGCACGAGCTCCGATAAAACCCTGCAATTTATTGGCTTCCATTGCAGTCAAGCTGAGACACTGATCCCAAACGGAGTGTAACGCTCAGTCACCGGGCTCCTAAACGAAAAACCCCTCTTCTCAAAGGTAAGACGAAGCGTTCACGTAAAGTGCGGCTTTAATGTTTAATGTTTGTCATTTCAAACAAAACAGGGTTGATTCCACTTGCGGAAATTGTGAAGTTGTTTGAGACTTTTCTCGGACAACCTCACACTGGATGCTCTGAGTATTTCTGTATTTATCATGTGCATAGATGTGAACTCGCGCTGCTGGGTAATGTTATCACTCCGACCTTAACTCAGACTGCGTGAGAAGGTTCCGCTTCTCGCTTACATCTAAGCATCTTCTGTCGTCTCAGATTTCTAACAATGTCTGTAACATTTTCAGCACTAAATTAGGTTCAGTTTGTAGCTTTTATTTTAAAACGGTCCTTACAGCCAAAACTTTAAGCGACAGTGAGGTTGCTGTCTGCGATGGTAACCGCTTTTCTCTACCGACCTCCTCCTTTTTATGTTGTATATGCAGGTGAAACCCCATCTTTAACTCAATGGCTTTTTCAGCCTTTATGTTCTATGAATAATGGATGCTTAATTAATTCATGAAGATTCCGGTGAAGGGAGTGGCTGACTGTGGGTGTCGTTTTGAGGTTGGACGGCACGCGGGGCGGTTTCCGGCCGGTGTACCGCTGTCTTGCCTTATATGGTCATGGCCGGACCGGGAGAGAAACACCTCCCACTTTGTTTAACGGCTCTGGATTTGTTTAGATCTTGTGCTACTGCGACGTCCAGTGTCTGGCCTTTTATAATGACATCGCTTTAACTCGTTGCCTTCCAGCTGCTGTTGATTGTTTCTATAAATTGTTTTTTTTTGTTTCCATTTGTCAGAAAATGGAAGATGAAATTGCTGCCCTCGTTGTTGACAACGGATCTGGTATGTGCAAAGCTGGCTTTGCAGGAGATGATGCTCCACGTGCTGTCTTTCCATCCATTGTTGGTCGTCCCAGGCATCAGGTACTAATTTTTTTTTCTCAAATTATTTTTTTTTAATTCACAAATTGTATCCTAACTGAACTGGTTTGCTTTCCTAGGGTGTGATGGTTGGTATGGGCCAAAAAGACAGCTATGTTGGTGATGAAGCACAAAGCAAAAGAGGCATCTTGACTTTGAAGTACCCCATTGAGCATGGTATTGTGACTAACTGGGATGACATGGAGAAGATCTGGCATCACACTTTCTACAATGAGCTCAGAGTTGCCCCAGAAGAGCACCCAGTTCTGCTGACTGAGGCCCCCCTGAACCCTAAGGCCAACAGGGAAAAGATGACCCAGGTAACGGATGATATCTTTGACTATTCTTTTCAAAGGTTAAACTGGCTCTGCTCTCTTGCAGGGCTCAGCTGACATTTCTTTCCTACTTGATCTCCAGGTTTCTTTCCTGAACTGATCTTTTCTTCTCTGGATACTTGAGGTTTCTGTCTTCTGGCACTAAATCAAGAATTGGTTGAAGCATGTTAATATAAATGGCAAGCATCTATCTTGGTGTCTGCATGATTAACAGTAACTGAATGGCTGCTTTTTTTTTTCCTGCACACTAAACAGGCTAGTGTTCAGTTTGGCTGTACTGCCTTTCCTGAGTTACTGACTTGATTTACTAACTTTTGAATGTCTTCTCCTCTTCCAGATCATGTTTGAGACTTTCAATACACCAGCCATGTATGTGGCCATCCAGGCTGTGTTGTCCCTTTATGCTTCTGGTCGTACCACTGGTATTGTCATGGACTCTGGTGATGGTGTGACCCACACGGTGCCAATCTATGAAGGCTACGCTCTGCCCCATGCCATCCTCAGGTTGGACCTGGCTGGCAGGGACCTCACAGACTACCTCATGAAAATCCTGACTGAGAGGGGTTACAGCTTCACCACCACAGGTGAGCATGCATAAATTGACTCAAAATCTCGCCATGCTGAGGGTGATGAGTGAAAACTAAGTTATAATCTTGTCCTGCAGCTGAACGTGAAATTGTGCGTGACATCAAGGAGAAGCTCTGTTATGTAGCACTGGACTTTGAGCAAGAAATGGGAACAGCTGCATCCTCCTCTTCACTAGAAAAGAGCTATGAATTGCCAGATGGTCAGGTCATCACCATTGGAAATGAGAGGTTCCGTTGCCCAGAGGCCCTCTTCCAGCCTTCATTCCTCGGTGTGTAACCTGGGAAACTCACTTCAGCTGAGTAATTATAAAGTTGTCATCTTGAGTAAATTAAATGACTCAACTATTCATGTGTTAACAGGTATGGAGTCTTGCGGTATCCATGAAACTACTTTTAACAGCATCATGAAGTGTGACGTGGATATCCGTAAGGACCTGTATGCCAACACGGTGCTGTCTGGAGGTACCACCATGTACCCTGGCATTGCTGACCGTATGCAGAAGGAGATCACAGCTCTGGCACCCACCACCATGAAGATCAAGGTAAACCTTGAAGAAATTGTGGGTGTGTATATTTCATATTTTGAAATTGTACTGAATTTCTTGTTCTCCTTGCAGATTATTGCTCCCCCAGAGAGGAAGTACTCTGTATGGATTGGTGGCTCCATCCTTGCTTCGTTGTCCACCTTCCAGCAGATGTGGATTAGCAAGCAGGAGTATGATGAATCTGGCCCCAGCATTGTCCACAGGAAATGCTTCTAAAAAGACTCTGTCCATACCCTACACCCCCCACAAAAAAACCACACTGCTCCAAGCCCAAATGGGCTCAGCATACTTGCACCAACACTGTGCTGAGCCAACACCTTCCCATCTTTCATCACTCTGGCTATAGCACCATGCCCCCCCACCGTGATGGGATAAACTCTGCAGGAAGTACAGAGCATCCAGGCAGTGTAGAGTGTATGTAGGGGTGGGGGAGAACATGTCCATTGTTTTGTGTAGGTCATTCCAACTGTGTGTGTGCGCACTTTATTTGCCTCTATGAAGGTTTATTCTCTGGTGGGCTCACTGCCAACAGATCTGTACTGCTTAATATGTAAATTATGTAATCTGAACTTTTTTTTTTTTTTTGTACTTTTCAGCCTTTTAAACAAGTCAGTTTTGTCATCGTGCAAAAGACGAGGCTTCTACCTTGTGTTGGGGTGTAATGAAGGTTTGTGCATGGGGCTTAAAGTCCCTGGTGTACACAAAAACCAATAAAGCGCACATGTCTGAGATTCCGTTTGCTTGGTCTTCTCTTGAGCCACAAATGTCTGCACAATTGCATTTGAGAAATGTTTCCAGCATTGTGACAATTCTTTGCTAAATACACTTTGTCCACAATATTTGGAACAAAGGGGAAAATTCTAGCATGTGGAAACTCCTACCTCTAGTGTTTCAATCTGACCAGTTGTGTGTGTGTGTGGCTTTTTTTTTTTTTTTTTCAGATTGAAGTCGCTTTGTAACAATCTAATTGACTAGACTTGGTAGCAACTACTGAACTTTAGAATCTGACTTATTGGCTTGTACATTTGACTCTGCTCACTGTTTTCATGGTTGGGTAAAATAAAACTTCATTGCATTGCTAGACTGTAACATGGGTATTCTATGATTTGAGCTTTAATTTGACATTGCCAAATGTTTGCTGCACCAACCTAAAATTTCTTCAAATACAAATTACCTTTAAACCAGATGGACTTGGTTTGGGGGGGGTTCCCATCCCATCTCAAATTTTGAACGGCATGTTGTGGATGGAAATCGGTTTGTACATGTAAATTCAGATTCTGAGGATACCTTTCTGAAATGTAACTGGGTTAATGACTCAATGGGCTCTTATGAGTAGTAAAATTCTACACTTAATTTTTTTTTCCCACACTAATTGATTTGTGGATTGAAGTGTTTATCCAACTTATCCTACTCGACACAATGGCTCCCCCTGCTGACCAACTTTAGTCACTAGTTAAATGAAGTTTATCAGGTTTTATGAACATCTTGTGAGCTTGGATTGGCTCCAGCGACCCTGTTCAGGGAAAAGCGGTGGAAAATGGATGGAGGTTTTATGAACATACCCATGATCTAAAGTGGGGGTAAAGCAATTACCTTTTGAAGGAACTTTCACTTGACCCCAGATTTTTAAATCAATAAGCTAACCTGTTAAACTGCTTGAGAGGGAATACATGAGTCAGAACACCAGCTTTGAATATGTTTGACAAATGAAGCTGCTGGATTTGTTCGTTTGTACTTTTTCTTTCATTTAATAACACAAACAAGGAGTTTCAGTTAAGAGGGGGGATCCACAGCTTTTTGGCAGTTGCGTGAAGGGGTCCTAAATGAAAATAGGCTATTGCCAGTCATCTAAATGAATGATTCATGCAAAACTACACCATGCTGAAAACTGGAAAAGTACCAGTTTAAGAATCATCTTGCAGCTAAAAAAAAATATTTTTATCTTTCAAACTGGTTTATCTTTGCTCTTTAGAGTATAACTGAAGAAAGTGGAACAAAATGTAACTTAAACACAGATATTGTTCATTTTGTTTGTTTCCTTGTTGTAATGGGAAGGGGAGCAGCAGCAGGAACAATCCTCCTTGTTTTGTCTGTCCCAGCAGGGAGAGCAGCAGCAGAAATAGGACACAGCTTCTCGGGGAGGGCAGTTAGGTAGCTGCAATGATCTTTGATGCTGATGGAACAACTTCAGGTGGAAAATATGTAGCCAGAGATCACCAAAAAATCCACGATGCTCCCATCATCCCTCCCTACCTTTGGAAAACATCATGCATCATCCCGGTACCCAAGATTAGGCACCCTAAAGTTCCCAATGACTTCCCACTGGTCGCTTTAACCTCACATATAATGAAAACATTGAGGTTACTACTGCAACAGCTGAAGACACAAGCACAACATGCACAGGATCCACTTCAGTTTGCCTATAGGGAGAAGGTGGGGGTGGAGGATGCTGTCCTGTATCTTCTCCATCGGACCCTCTCCTACCTGGATGAAGGAGGCTGTGCGGGGAGGATCTTCTTCTTTGATTTCTCATGCGCATTTAACACTATTCAGCCTCTTCTGTTGCAGGAAAAGCTCACCAACATGGCAGTGGAGCCATATATTGTGTGCTGGGTAACAGACTATTTAACAGTACGTGAAGATGGGAAGCAACATCTCCAGCACCCTCAGCAGCAGTGTAGGTGCTCCTCAGGGGACAGTGTTGTCCCAGCCCTATTCACACTGTATACGTTCGACTTTCACTACAACTCTGAGACCTGCCATATGCAGAAGTTTTCAGACAATACAGCCATTGTATCCTGTATTAGAGGGAATGAGGAAGGGGAGTACAAGAAGCTGGTGAATGATTTTGTAAGCTGGTGTAGGAGGAACCAGCTGACGCTGACAGTGGATTTCTGGAGAAAGATCCCCTGTCTACAACCTGTCTGCAAAGAGGGAGAGAAGGTAGAGACAGTGACATCTTATAAGTACCTGGGGGTCTTGTTGGACAACAAATTGGACTGGACTCCGAACACGGACCACCTTTATAAGAAAAGTCAGGCGAGGCTGTATTTTCTGAGGAGGCTTGGCTCTTTTAACATCTGCTCAAAGCTACTAAACATGTTCTATCAGACTGTAGTTTAAGTGTGCTTCTGTATGCTGTGGTGTGCTGGGGATCCAGTACCAGCAAGAGGAACATCCACTGGTGGTCCAGTACTAGCAAGAGGAACATCCACTGGGGATCCAGCACCAGCAAGAGGAACATCCACTGGGGATCCAGTACCAGCAAGAGGAACATCCACTGGGGATCCAGTACCAGCAAGAGGAACATCCACCGGCTGAATAA
>JBAMHV010000004.1:14243853-14274403 GCA_037177535.1 Pseudomugil gertrudae | reverse complement strand
TTCGTGACGCGTATGATTGATTGACTGCAGCGGCCCAAACAGGTGGGCGGCCCCACTTCCAAAAAAAAAAAAAAAAAATTCCGCCGGCCCATAATCACCATCGGCCCACCGGGAAAGTGCCCGGTATGCCCTATGGCCAGTCCAGCCCTGCTCACGGCTCATGTTACAATCACTGCAGCTGTGACCATACAGAGGGCTGCAATGTGTTTCATTTAATTTAACTCATTGCTTCCAGCTGTGAGCTGCAATGAATAAAGTCTGGAAGCTGCCCAAACAATTAGTTTTACAGTCTCCACACAAAGACAGACTGATTGATAAAAGACCTACATGGATGTACATTTTTTTTTAAATTTCTGAAAATATACACACTTCCACATACACGTATATAGATGTCAAATATAACATTTCATCAATATATTACATTTCAATCTAAATACGTAAATATAAATGCTAAAAAGTACATCCATATGTTAAATCTTGAACTTAAATGTTTCAAATATATGCTGATTGACTCCACCACTTACAATCTTAACCACTGAACAAGCTGAGACACACAACCATACATAGTACAAACACTTGCCACAGTACCATAAGAGCCAAACCACTCAACCAGTCTTTACATTGCTTGAGCCCTCACAATATTATAACAAACTTTAAAATGTACATAAACAAGACTAGGAGCAAATAGTTTCCAACTGTAGTGGAAGAACACAGTGGCTGTGTCTCAATCAGCGCACTAACACTACTTTGCGCACTATGTATAAGTGCGTTTACATTGACATTTACACACTACATTCCAGTGCACTACAGTACTGAGACACAGCCTGCAATAGCACCCTTACTCATGGTGCAACAATTACAGAATCAGAATGCATGCTGGGTAGTTCCACCAGCTTCTAACATGCAAAGTCTGCATGATTACAGCAGCAAAGATTGAGAGTGCTGTGGTTTGCTTCATCTAATCTAATTCATTGCTTCCAGCTCTGAGCTGCAATGAGCAAAGTCTGGAAGCTGTCCAAAGGGATTGAGGTGCATATTCAAGTCAGATTTTGCATGATATAAAACCTACATGCTTTTAAATTAAGATAAACTGTTTCAATTGTTTATAAAAATATTGAAAAATGATAGAAGCAACTCAAAATAGCTTCTTAAATGGTTTGTTTCTTCTCGTACACCTATGGCTCCACTTCACTCACTCATTCATTCATCACACTCAAAACTCCTTACCTCTGCCCAGATTAAATCTGGATTAATGTTGGATATGTAGGATTACAACCATATGCAAATGATATTTAGTCTTTTGTTAATCAGAAAAATGCTTTTAGTGTCCACCCCAGTTAAATACTTTCTCCTCCCTCTTCTCCCCTCTCCCCAGTCTGTGCTGCGTGTGATGCGACAACGCAACATGAATGTGAACGTGCAGACATTTGGATGTCTTGCTTTAGCGTGTGATCGACAGAATGATGGTCTTCAACTGCTAAAAGACATGGAGGTGATCGGGACTCATCCTATCATTTAAAAGCAGATGTTTAGTACAAAACTGTCACTTTAATCACTGCCATTATCATAAATAGGAGAATCGTCATTGTTAGTTGCTTTATCATCATCTTTTCTTTCTCTGAGTTTGTGTTCCTGTGTCCTTTGGGTGGGTTGGGGACAGGTCGAGCTTGAAGGGGGGCTGTTATTTTGGGTTACCTGTGCCCTGGAAACAAAAAAATAACAAAACCCAGAGGGCTTGCTTGTGGAGGGTCCCACTGTGCCTTCTTTCTTTATGCAGCCAGTAGAGAACCTGACAGGTCCTAATGGGCCGATTATGAGGAAACATTATTAATAATAATAATAATAATATATGAGCTATACACCTCTATTAGTAATAATGACAATCTTTATTTAGCTGCTTTTTGATGTGGTTATTAACAGCAATGTGGTGATGGTCAAATTAGATCCTGCTGTTACAGGTGTTATTTTTGACATTTTATTATTAGTAATATCCATATTATTTTTATTCCCCTGTCTTTGGAATAAGAATTAGGATTTTTATGGGCATACTTGAACTTGAAGCTTGAGACTCGCTTGTTTCTGTTTTAGACTAATTCATCTTTTTACCCCTCTTTCTTTGATTTTATTATTTTTGTTTGCTTTAATTTTCACTTCAGATATCTTTCATCTTTGTTAGTTAGGTCATTTTACTTGTCCTTGTTTGCATTTTCCTGTTCTTTTTGTTTTGTTGTTTACACTGTCACCTAAACAATTATGAATACTATCACAATAAGAATCAGTATTCTGGCAGCACATAAAGGTGATTCATAATGAAAGCTAAATCAGTGTGTACATGCCTGTTTCTTTGTGTTCTGCAGGGTGCAGGACTTCGACCTAATGTCCATGTGTTCTCCGCTCTAATTGGCCAAGCAACTCGGAGACTGGATTACGTCTACCTGAAAGTAATCCTCAAAAGCATGAAAGAAATGAGTGTGTGGCCTAATGAGGTCATCATCCGACAGCTGGAGTTTGCTGCTCAGTATCCTCCCAACTACAACCAGGTCAGAATTTGTGTAGTACACAAATGAAAAAGACTGATTAAAGTGAAAAAACAAGTTTACAAATGAATTCTAAACTAAATGAAATTGATGTGCCAGTTCACGTTTCACAATGTCAAACTTGAAAGCATCTTGGGTTGCAGCTTTCATGAAGCTGCTTTTCTCATCAGTTCTGTATGCTTTCTCAATCTTAGTACAAGTCCAGAAACAACTACCTGGTACATATAGATGGCTTCCGCGGTTACTATCAGCAGTGGCTGCGAGAGTTGCCTGCTCAAAGCGATGAGGAAGTGCAGTCGCACCTACAGTCTGAGGCAGATGGTGCAGTGAGGAAAACAGAAGTTGCAGATGGGTTGACAGAGGCCCAGAGGAACCAGCGAGCCGCAGCCAGGAGATATAATACTCGTCACAAAGACAGAGCAAGCCGCACCATGCAGGCCACGGAACAGCACCCATGATGTATCACCTTTCCATGATGATCTGTTGTTTGAGTCAAAGAACTTTATTTGCTTTTGCATCTTTGAAAAAAACTGTGTGTGTGTGTGTATATATATACATATACATGGTATAAATACCAGCAACATTGATTGCCTCTTTAATTATATTTTGATGCACTATATGAAGAATATTGTACAGAAGACCTCGATAGGATGAGCAGGGTGATTGAGGCTGACATTCACTATAGTAAGATCATTTAGCAAATTAACTTCGTGTTCTAACTTCTGCTTTGGTGCAGGCTGTGAGAAATTATTTTAAGTTTTTATGTAGCTCAGACTCTTAGAACAATAAATCTGTTAAACAGGCTTAAAACTAGACTCCACCTTTAAAATGATACTTTAACCTGATTCTCTTCACAGCTGCCAAACACCTCCAAACTTGAGTGAATTAAAGGGGCAAAGGACCAGTATGCTTTCTCTTTGAAATGTGTTATTTTTGGTCATTTGTTACTCTTAAAAGTTGGGAGATTCTATAGTTTTGTGCTTATTTTACAAAATAATTACAATTACACACCAATGACTTAAGAAAAATGACTCTTGACAGTTCAGGTGCTCAAACTGATGGTTTTATCTGACTTAGAAGTTGTGACATTATGACACCGTGATAGCTTTAAAAAAATGAAACTGTGACAAATTAAAGTTTTATTTGTAGCTCAGTTTCCTGTACTTGCTCCCCCACACATTCACACACACATTTGTCTTACAGAGTCAACAAATGCAGCTTTAAATACAACTACAATAATAAACTGTATTTAAAAGCAACTGCATTAAATTATTAGGAAACTTTAAGATGCCTTTAAGGGTTGTTTTCCCAAAGAGAGCCCTTTAATAAGGTTAACGCAGACTAAACATTAAGACCAGCAAACATCCTCAAGGCTTAGTCTTAGTGTAAAATAATGTACATAGAATTACTTAAATAATCCCTCTACAATAAAAAAAGGTAACAAATGTGGCAAATTAATGATAGTTTTCAGCAAGTCATCCTTGGTTTTCTGCATAATTAGAATATTAAAAGGACTTCTTTTGGAAATTGATGCAGCAAACAGTGTCAGAGGACAGAAAGACAAACATTCAAAGCTGAATACCTCTGCTCTTAATGGACACACTGAACTGTGTTGCTGCTGATCACTACGTACTAATCCTGAGACACAATCACATAATCAGATGCATACCCAGCAGCACATCCACAAACAGTTTTTATTTATTTTTGTCTAAGATGTCCTAAACTTGGCACAAGTTTTTTGTGACTTTTCAGGTTCTATTAGTCATATCTGCAGCTCTTGATACATCAATATATGGTGTATAATATTTAGTCACTGCAACAGTAAAAGTTTCTCTTGTATCGTGTGTGAGGAGAGGCTTAAATGAGTAGTATTTCAGGCTCTGACACAGCACAGTACAGCATGAAGCCCATTTGGTCCACCTGGTCTTCTGACAGGGCGCTCAGCAGATTGACAGCTGGTTTGAAGTAACTATGTAATGCTCCTTGTTCAAGATAGCCAATCAGCTCGGTAATACACTGCTGGAATCTCACGTCCAGGCTCTTCTCGGACCAGTCCTTCTCAATGTCGCTAAGGTGCAGGATGAGATTGGCCAGTGGAGCAGCCTCAAGCATTCGCAGGGAAGGGTTGAGTCTGCAAACTGCCTTGAGTATCTTCAATGTGTGTCTGCGACAGCCTTCGTCTGCCATGTCCAGCTGAGCCAGACGCTGAGTCTCCCATGGATAGAGAGAGAGATGCCAGGCATTCACCCAGGGAGATGTGAGCTCAGTCTGAGCAGTCAGGACCACGTCCCCTTCCCTCAGTACAGGCAGCATGGAGACGAACAATGACTGATTACTGCTTTCTGCTCCTTGTTCACTTCCAGGCCTAAGGCATTACAAAAAGAGAAAACTCACTTACAAACAGACAATATAGCATTGTAAACTCCACCTATTTACACATGAGTAGTACTAAATTAAAAGGTCATTTTAATTCACAAAGTAATTCATTATCAGTGATATGTGCAACATAACCTCATGTCACAGTGCACAAAGCAACAACTGCTGTAGTTTGGACTGAAACCAGTTAAAGCAGCAAAATAGGAAGGAAGGATGGATACACACTGGATCTCCAATTTCAGCTCTGGTCCTCCCAGTACAGGCCTGACAATACAGTCCAAAGTGCTGCTGATAGAAGGCCAGTTTACAGTTTCCATGACCGCCTTACTGAACATGTTCACCACAGCCTCAGCAGATAAGTAACCACCCACCAGGTACCTGCAAGACAGAGATTTATACTTCTATGAAACACCTGAACAATAATCTATTCTAGCTGTTTTATGTGATGCATCAAAATTACTCAAACAGATTTCAATGAGTATAGTTCCATCTTTTATAGTCACTTTTGAACTCTGTCCGTGAGGATGAAAAACTTAATCTATGAGTGAGGGGTGGCTAAATAATTGCACTTTGGATGTTGCATTTTCATATATATTCAAAATCTCATAGCTTCATATTTTCCTCATGGAAGTACTTAGTTCTAAGACTATTGGTTTATTTGTGGTTTCAATGGTTTCTAAATTAGAACTGGGAGGTAGAGTCCCCAGTTATTTTTTGGGTGACCAATTACCAGTTTGGTTTTAATCTTTCCTTTTTAAAAAAAAAAGTTGGGCTCAGTCACCTCCTGCCACCCTGCTATAGACCCAGGGTGCCGAGGGACATCCCACTGAGTATATTTTTATTTTTCATTCCTTGGTAGGAATCTATGGTCTGCAGGTATGCTGCTTTTTGACCAGTCTTTCCTGTCCTCCCATCCCCTCTTGTTTGAGGCAGACGACTTCCATTCCTAGTGATGCTAACACTTATATAGGTACTGATAAAATACATGTACTTACCATTCATATTATAGTACTAATATAAATAATATACAGAAAAACGTCCAGGTTGGTGTGTTTGGGACTCTGTGAGTTTCACACATGTAACTGTCACAGTACTCTTAATAAATGGGGGATGGAAATCTCTGCAATCCTAAAATCAGCACTGCTGAATCGTGTATTCATGAGCCCCGTAGCTCTAACAAGTAACCTACTCATTACAGCATTACAGTGTGAATATGACATCTGATAATAATATATCATTTAAACATCGTCTGACAACTACATTTAGCTGTAAAGTCACACCACATTTTCAAACCTCAGGCTAATTTTCCATAATTGTTGTTGAACCTTTGAGATGTCCTTAAGAAGTGAATAAAACCGTCTTACTCAATGGAGTTACTTAACCTTAAATATTAAAATACAATTAGACTATAATTGGTCTACATTAAACTCATTGGATTATAATTAGACTAAATTAATATATGTGTAAATGTGCCTTCAGATTACTTTTGTAGTAAATTGTAACTATATAGATAAAACTGTATTAAAACTGAACATTAAAGCAAGTAATCATATTCCAAATTAATGCAAATATGTTCAAATGTGAAGCTTTCCGACAAGGTTTTCAGTCCGTTGATAATCACCTGTCCCAGTAACTGCGTCCTCGTGGAAAATACTCCAGATTGACTCGTCGGACCATCCAGTGCAAAGGGTGTGTGAGCAGTGTCTCCTCTCCAGGTATGAGGCGCCACAGAGAAGTTTCCAGCTGTAAAGGCACGAGCAGACATGCGTGGTCTGCATTCACCACCTACAGACACACATGAAAACATAAAGCTGTAAAACTCCTGCTTATACCAGGTGGGGGATTTGGTTAACTGTGACATCACACAGAAAATTAAATGCTACTTCTGGATGTGTACCTGCAAGTCATCCAGTAGAGAACCACCAAGGCTCATTTCTCCTAAAGGCATGTCTGGATGACGACTATGAAGAAAGCCCTGGATCTCAGTGCAGATCTCCAGAGCCACAGACTGAGCCCTCTGGATGTCTTCTGTGGAAAGCGCCGCTCTGGTGTAGTAGTACTGCTGCACGCGCTCCTGTGAAGGTCAAATGTTTAAAACCTGATAGTTTCTTTTCTGTTCCAGTTTTGTACTAAACATTACTAAGTATTGATCAGTTAGTCACTAGGTATGAAACAGGACTGTGTAAATGACCAAACTGGTTGAGCTGCTGTGCACTGGACAATCCGACAAGTTTCACTGGTGAATTGCTACAAAATGGAGTACTGATTCAACCCAGAAGAAGAATCACAAGCATGCTTTGTTGCTGAAACTCAGACAATTCTGCCACAGTGTGTAAGGTTTATCTTTATTCGAGGCTAAACAAAATCTGAGCGGGACATTTAAAGACTGATGTGAATCTTACAACCGAGTCATTTTGCACAACTGAGATCAGGGGTGAGGGGTCTAAGTTTACCTGCAAAGTCGGCACACACAGCTCAAGTCGTTTGGATTTTGACTCTTGTTTAGGCTGGACATCCGAAGGGGACATTTCAGGCTTCTCACAGAGATCAGCTGGTTAGTAAAGAAAAAAAGGGTTGGGGTTCTGAACATATCCAATGGAAATTTTGTGTGAATATGTGCTGGACATTTTTATGATCACTGCCAGTTAGCCAATTACATATAACACGCTTACCTTTCTGTTGTCTGGTTGCTTTGGTAACATGTTTCATTACCACACCCTCTATGCCCTTTCTGAGCAGAGTCGGAGATGCAGAAACTAAATTTAACTCCTCCCAGCTTTCAGCCATCTTCTGCTCTACCTTTTCATCCTCTGCTGCTCGGCCTGCACGCTCTATTAGCTAAACAACAACATTCAGAGTAACAGACATGAAGTCATCTGTGCTCTGTTTTAATATAAAGTACACAAACAGTCAGAAAACAAAGAGAAATTAGGTCAAATGACAGCAGAATTTTTTTTCTAATTTCAATTAGTATTTTAACACCAACTTCTTGTCTTTAATAAGGAGCAATAGATTTCTATTTCATTTTAATTCCAAAGAATAAAAGAAATAAACATCAAGACATCTTATTGACACTCCAGACTGACTTGCAATGAGCATTGGGAATGATAATGACTAGTAAAAAATTATATGATAATAACTAGTAAGATGATTATAATTAGTAAAAAAAAAATTTAATAAAAAAGTAAAAACAAAGAAGAATCATTTTAGCCATCAAACAAGTAATATTTGCCTCCAGCTAAATGTACCATGCGAACCAAGGCAAGAAGTTCTCTCATGTGGTATTAGGAACCTTAAGGCACTCACCCGTTTCACTGCCAATGTAGCAAAGCCCAGAAGAGCAGCTCCTCCAACTCCCAGAACCAGACGGGCATTAGAGAGCAGAAAGTCAATAACCATGGCAATGCCATCTTCCCCTCTCCTCCGACTGCTGTGGAAGTTCATGGCTTCCTTTTATGGTTAGCCTTTAGAAAAGAATAAACACACACACACACACATTTAGGGAAACAGAATAGCTAGATAACAAATGTCAGACACTACTGGTATTTTAAACAAACATGACTATAATGTGTGAATCATTTGACTAGTTATGGGAAACTTGGCATATAAGAGATACAAGACTAAATAAACAATAACCTGTAATTAATACTTTGAATGAATACTATGAGAATACAGGTTATTAATGACAACTACAGTACAATATTTTCCTGCTGTAAAATATTAAAGCCAATTGACATGAAATATCTTTAAGTAGTACTAGACTGAACATTTATACTATGCTCATCATGCAACATTCATCTGCAAATGATTTGATCCTGAATTACCTACATTTAAGGGACAGATTACCATGGATCTCAGTGTCTAGCTCACGTACACTTCAACATGAACTTTGGATGCTGAATGAGGCCTGCAACTTTCTAAATTAAAGACAGGCTCACTACCTCCTGAGTAAAGCTTATCTTATTTAGTTAATGAAGACAGAGTTACACAAATAGCTACAAAATATTAGTTTAAACCATGTCTGCTCCGTTCATGAGAGGTACCACGCACTAAGACTCAATACACACTATTTATAGACCCTTACTGAGTCACACTGGCTGTGTGACTAGCTGGGTCAAATTTATAACAACCTTTTTCATCAAGTTAGAGCATGAGGCACTTTTGACAAGAGTACATTCACATTTCTGTTTCAGGTGTCAACATGTTACAGTAGAAGCAGATAAAGGTGCTGCTAATGCTGACGATTCTCAGTAGTTGATAGCAAACAAATGCAATTTAGATATTTCATAGATGTACTGATTTTTCAGCAATTGTAATGTTAAAGGTTTTCCCCGAGTAGCACTCCAAATACAGCTTATAAATACACTCCATGTGCAGGTAAACCAGTACAATTTGTGGTAGGATTATATCCTGCCACGCTTTAAAGGTGTGGTAGATAAGGCAGTTTCTACATGAAGCTATGAATTTCATAAATCAAGTATTTGTTTGTACTGCTGTCTTTTGTGTTTGACAAAAGACCCAATTTCAAAGTTGTTGCAAAATATTAGTGCAGAAAAACATCATTGTGCTTGTCCCAAAGTGTACATCAGATTTTTGCACTTAATTTTTAATATAGCCATTTCTAGTCCTCTTTGCTGAACTGATCTCTTTTCAAACATAACGTGTTTGTCTAAAATACCGAATCACCTTGTAATGAAATTTACAACATTATAATCACGAGGAAACATTTCGTCATGGTTTAAGCAATCGATTTAAGGTCACTATGCAAGTACTTGAAGTGATCAGTGTCCTATGATAGTGGCTGTGATAACCAGAATCATCACTGCTCCCATCAATTATTGTCTGATGTCTTTTAGTTTTTCCTGCAATGTTTTGTTGATGTGGCTGACTGAAGCACTAAATGCTTCATCCAGCAATCTGCAAAAAGTAGTAAGCATGCTCTGCTTTTTACAGCTTTGTACTCTTTACCAAAATCCCCTGCAGGTATATGGAGTCAACCAGCTGGATCAACATGTCTCCCACTTCTGTGAATTTAGGTTTGATTATCTCTGTGTGTGTCGTTTGTTCTTTTTTCATGCAGTCCCAGAATGACTCCATGTTCGTGACCCTTTGTGTGTTGTTAGGTTTGGTGGTGGGGGCAGAGGAGTATGTCTGCTCAGGTGGGAGTCCATCTATGACTTCTCTGCTAAGGACATTGATGGGAATGAAGTGTCTCTTGAGAAATACAGACTAAATGTGTGTATCATTGTAAATGTAGCCTCTAAATAAGGAAATACCAACGTAAACTACACTCAGCTAGCGAAAATACACGCCTCCTACGCTGAGCAAGGTTTACGCATCTTGGGCTTCCCGTGCAACCAGTTTGGAGGACAGGAGCCAGACACCGAAGCAGAGATTAAAGAGTTTGCTAAAGGTTACAATGCAGAGTTGGATCTTTTCAGCAAGATTGATGTGAATGGCGATAATGCACATCCTCTGTGGAAGTGGATGAAAGCACAACCAAAACCTGTTTCAGTGCTGAAAATAACTTCAAATGGAATTTCACAAACTTTCTCATAAACAAGGTGAAGGACTTGCCCACCTACATCAGTACAGATGACTCCCTATGTGTTTGTCTGATTACTGACCTCTCAAATGGACTCAAGGATATTCTAGTGTGTGTGCCTGGACCAGTGACGGCGATGCCTGCAAACCAGTTACTCGGAAGGATAAAGCCCAGCGTGCAACTTTATGTCCAGAGTCCATGCACATCAAACTTTTTTGTATGGACATATGAGAGGACATCCACTAGGTTAGCTGAAGTAGAGACAGTACACATAATACTCCAAACAGGAAACAACCATTCCTTGTTCTAATAAGTGTTCCCTAGCCTTTTGAGCATTTACCCGTTGGTGTCTGCATGTTTTGTCATAATCAATACCATGAAATGCAGGTTTCAGTAAATATTTTATTCTTTTCCCTTTTCATAGAGAAAACCACTATGTCTAAGACTCATGAATTAAAATAATAAAGTGGAGAAATAAAAAACTTAATCCCAACAGACATTTATTTCATGTAAGAACAAACAGGACAGCTAAGAGACCACTATTTAAGCGGATCAATAGACAGTCACTGTCATTGATCATCATTCATCCATTTGCTGAGATTTATTGGCCTTCAGGTTTAGCATTTCAGTAAATAGTTTAAACTATTTTATGGGGATTTAATCTAGTGAAGGAAAGTCTGGTTGATGCACGCGTGCTCTGCTAGGTTTTCTGGTACTTATAGTCTTCAGCCTTGTAAACACGCAACAGGAAGTCGGCTAAATGTTTCCCTCGTGTCAAAAGTACATTAGCAATAATAATAAATCAAATTAGAATTTTGAATACTCTTAAAAATAGTCATTTTGTAAGTTACAAAAACCTGTTATGTGACCACGAATGTCCCATTAGTGATTTCTACGATTAATGGAAAGGAGGAAAAACACAACTGTCCACAACCAAATAAACATAAACAATGAGTTACCAACAACCTCTACGAGCAGCTAACGCTAACTTGCTAAGTGTTTACCGAGTTAGCTACATTTCAGATTGGGTAACGCTTAAGTTAGATTTTATGTAAAAACATTCTTACCACTCGAAACGCAGAGACAGGTCAAAATGTAATTCCAAACCATTAGCATGTGCGAAAGTATGCCTTTGTCCGTGTTTGTTTTTAACCTTCTTTATGTGGCTGGCTGTCATAACCAACTAGCTAACAGCTGTTCTTCTTCTTCGTCTATTTAATTGTGTTCAATATTCATCGCCAAAAAATCAGCATCGCCCTCTGGTGATCCTCTAAAATAACAGTAATAACCACCAGCCAGTTTGAAAACCAGCTTCAAAGTTCAAACCTTTTGTTTCTATACTGCCTAATTATCTACATTTCTTATAAAAACGAGACATTTTGTTATATTGTTCCCATTTCTGGTTAAATTTTCCAACAGGGAAACTCTTAACTTTAGGCAAACTTTGAAAATTAAAGTTCATGAAAAACTGGGCTTCATACAGTGAACAGGATTTGAGTAAAGACTCTTGATTTTAACTTCTGCACGAGATTGTGATTCATCAAACCTACCCAGAGACACTTTGTACAAGTCAGATAATCTTTAATTTCATACAGACCTAAAGAAAAACAGTATTCTAAATTTAAACTTCAAAACATTTCAGATACCATTTTATTTGATTTATCCAAATGGTCAAGAAGAAAAGTAGAGAAAAATATCACATTACTTTTAAGATGACAGCCTACTGTTTGAAATGTTTTTAATAATGAAATGACAGTTTGAGCGTGAACTATTTTGGCCAGTGCTTCGTCCAAATATTGCCTTAAAGAGTCATGACGCAGCCAAATGTTATCCAGTTTTCACACATTCTCCATCTTGTATTTGCTTCATGCAAATAAGTCAAGTCTGAAAGTATTGCAGCACTTCACCCAAGCCATTTTAAAGTTCCTCCTCTGAAGTTATTTTAGTCCATGTGTAACTTCAGACTAACGTCGCTGTCACCTAAAGAGCACCGCACCACAACCAAATATGGCCGACTAGAAGCAGCAGTCATTTGTTTAGAGCAGATCTCAGACCCAAACAAAACATCTCTGTTCAGCAACAATGGCAGTTGGGTCAAAGTTTCAGAGGACCAAAAACACCCAATGAGGAAATTGATTTAAAACAACTTGACCAAATCAATAAAGAAAAGCAACTTTAGACTGACACAGGAGAGTAAAAGAAGACCTGAGTTTTTCCTCAATCCTTTGAGCATCAGTGTAGTTAATACAACCTCCTTTAAGACGGGTCAAAGAAGGCTGCACACGTGCCAGCTACTTCAACTTACACTGCAATACGGAGGTTAAAATGACATGGCAATGGTATGGATCCTAAAAATAAGTGTAGTGGGTGAAAAAAAGAAAATACAGAATCATCCTTCATGACACCCCCCCCCTAATAAAAGACTATACAAACATATTGTACATTATGACAGGTTAGACTATAGCTCAGGTTTACCTTTGTACAACTTCATACATACATCTTCCTTTTAGCTCTTTAAGGTCTGTACATCATGTGTACAAAATAATACATGCCATTCTGAATCGACAATGAACAAAAGAAAAATACAAGTTTAATTTAATGCAACTAAACCGCATAACAACAGAGCTTCTTACTGTAGTGAGAAACATGAGGTTCTGGAAAATGCAGCAGACGTCAGACTCAAAACAAAAACATGACTGTGCTCCTTGTTCCAGTCTTGAGCTGGACTAACAACTGATGAGTGATGACAGAAAAGTATTATTGATGGACACAAAATAGCA
This sequence comes from Pseudomugil gertrudae, assembly GCA_037177535.1. Lineage (NCBI taxonomy): Eukaryota > Metazoa > Chordata > Actinopteri > Atheriniformes > Pseudomugilidae > Pseudomugil > Pseudomugil gertrudae. The sequence continues at coordinate 14,261,165 of JBAMHV010000004.1, read as the reverse complement.
GGGATATACATATCTATGAGTGTGCATGAAGGAGGACTCAATGGCGTCTCATTTTGATTTTACGCCCCGAACTCTCCCGGTGTTTGTCATCGTCTTGAGTACGCCTCCAGTAGTTCTCTGAAGTAATGCCGGGCTGACGATGACGGGAGAACGATGGATGTCTGTTTTCTTCTTTGTCCATCTCCAGAACCCTCGGCCTGGTGGAGGAAAATCGTATTTATCACATGCAAACTGATTATTTCCCATCTCTGTACCAGATGAATTGTCTGAATTAACCTTCCCCCAGAATCATGTCCATCCAACACAAATTATAACCACGTGCTGTGTGTTTCTTCATTATGAAATAAGAGCTATTAAATATGACCACAACCACCATCCTTTTTCTTTTTAACTTTGTCAGCCTGTCATGACTTTAGTGAAATGTATTAACTTCTGGGGATTTTTATTATTTTACATATCATCTCACAAATTTAACCTCAGAAGCATTTACTTATAAACTGCACTCACTTTGCAAGGAAATGTCAACATTCATCAGAAAACCTGGACTAGTTAGGTTCAATGTTACGTTTCTGTCTTTTAAATCAAAATAATTAACATAGTTCATATATGACTGAGATAAAAAAAAACATGCAGGTGTTCATTTGCAGCTAAACACTTCACATTTTCTCTTTTTTAAATAGAAGATGATTGTTGTTAGGATGAGTGTTTCATAAATCATTGTTCCTTTCTGTTCATTGCCTCATTTTGTGCTTAGTTTGGATCTTTGGAAAAAGTCTGTGGAGTGTGTTTATGTATACCTGTGAGCTGCATCAGGATCTGCTTTGCGATGGGAGCGCTTGGCTTTCAACGGAGCTGGCCTCCCTGTTGAAGATCTCAAAGGTCTTTCAGAGTCCACTCGAGGTGCATCAGGTCTGGTCCTTTCAAAAAGAAGCCACAAGTTGTAAAACTAGAATAAGAAGCAGATTTAACTTTTGCAAGCTGACTCACTTTCTGAGGATAATCACTGCACGCCGCTCCTTAATATCCTGGGGCCTGATGCAATGGGTAATCTCATCAGCAGCATATCCACTGAAAGGACAAAATAAAATAAAAAAAGATGTGAGTATTTACAACTTTTGGCCTGAGCAACTACACAAAAAGCAGTTAATTGATGATGTTTGGTGTCACCTGAGTACAGTGACGCTCCCTCTTCTCACAGGCAGGACAAACACAGGCTCTGACACCCGGATAGGTTTAAACTGAAAGCGGCAGCCAAAGCAGAGCGCGCTGTCACTGAAAAAGGACACCGAGACGATGGGCCTGGCAAATATGTGAAGAGGGTCCACATGCGACACTATGCAGCCACCTGGTTGATAATCATTGATGACTGCACTGTTGACAAACCCTTCCGGGATCACTCCGTTGGACACCAGCCGCTTGATCACCAGCTCGTGCACCCAGCTCGGAATCTCGTCCACCTCTCCTTTGCGGTACAGCCGTTCCTGACCCGGTCCTCGCTTCTCTAACTGAGCTCCATATGTGTAACCCTCCCCGAAAAAGTATTTATTACGGAGAGGTGCCCTGTCCACGGTATGTTCACGGTAATGTCCAGCCTCTCCTTTGGCAACCACCTCGTCTATCTTTTCCTCGATGTGGGCGCACTCCTCCGGTGTGAATATGCTCATCTGCAGGATGCTGCTCTTCACCCGACGGGCCTCCTGTTCCCGGAGCTCGGCGCTGTCATCACTGTGTTCATATTCATCGTCATCGGACTCTCGATACTTTCGTTTTCTGCTTTTCCCGCTGCCGTTGCTCGTCCTCTCTACGTATTTATCCTTACTGTCGTTTCTGTGCGGAGTCATAGATGTAAGCTTTTCCCTCAGGTCAGAGTATCCGCTAGCTGCCATGTCAGCCAAAACAATATGACCGCTGTGCTATAAAGTGGGCTCCCAGCTAACAGAGAGCATGCATCAACGCTGCATTTCGGGATCAATTTTACAATATGTTTAAAATTAATAGGCAGGAAGTCAAAATATGGACATTTGTTAGACGGTCACTGACCCACACAGCGGCGTAAAAGCGCAGAAAAATAGCTACTATGTGCTAGGTTCCACCACTCCGTCTCTGCTTAGAAGTGGTACTCTTGTGTAGCACTTGGTTGTCTGAAGATATTATCGGACGCTTTAAAAAAAAAACTAGAATTGTAACTAAAGACTGTGTCGACACCACACCACGCAGTGCCAATCCAGCGAGAGATGAGTGTTAACTGAGCTGCTATGCTATCAGCTAGCTGGTTAGCTCAACTAGCCTGGCTTGGCCAGTCTGTCGCCGCCTGGAAATACTGATAAACCACGCAGCATCATTTCACATGTCACCGCAAAATTCCAAACGTGCACGATACTAAGATATTTCTTCCCACGTTCTAGCTCCAAATATTCAAGAAAACCACTCAGCCGCGGTTAGTTTTACACTTTCACCGCCACACTCCAAGAACAAACCTGAAAATAAACTCGTGTAACCTGCCGGGAATCTGCGCATGCTCAGCAACTTTGTGGGCGGGGCTAAATCCAAAGGACGCTCTCCGTCCTGCTGGTGCTAATTTTGTCATCTCATTCATGCTCACGAGGTTAACATTAGAAATAATAACAAGCAACTATTAGGTACACCTCGCTCTGAACTAGCAAGCATCTAAAACTGTACACTCCTTTTTAGATTGGGTAAACAAAAGAAGCACCAGTTTAATCTTTCCCTGTTTTGTATTTCTGTAGCATTTCAGTGTAGATTTTTAAAAATTATCATACCCATTTTTTATATTTGGTCGTTTTAAAGCATCCACATAGTCTATATAATAAAAACTGAATACATTAATTAATTTTTTGTCTTTTTTATTGTTCTTGTCTATCAAAGCATTTTGACTAACTTATCATGAGCGTGAACACTTACAATCTTCATTAGAAGCTTTTTCATCATGATTAAAATTGTAATAAAAAAATACAATTAATACAGTTATTGTTTACATAATAATTTACATCAACCATAGTAACACTATAGTAATAAAAATAATTTAAAAAATCCATTGTAGTAATCATTTACAAAATGTGTTAACAACAAAGAAAATGTTGAGTTTAAATGTGATGACTCCCCAGTGTTCAACAGCTTCTGTGTAGATTAAACATTAAGCATGAGACCATCAGAGAATTGCTTAGGATTGTCCAGATGAATTTTTTCTGGAGTGACTTTGTGGTGGGCTTACTTTACACATCATTGTGTGTGACTAACATCCAACAAACATCTGAACTTGAAGAGTTTGTGCATTTCATTACAACATTGTGATTTCACTGGGTGGCAGTGTGAGCCTCTTCTCTCGCACAGACATCATATTTTCCACCTGCATCGCAATGACTCGACACAGCTCCAGGCCCTGTGGACAAAAAGAGGCATCATCATCATCATCACTGAGACTTAAACACAACAATTCTGGACCATGAATATTTGTTTGTGTTGTTGTCTTTGACTTATTTTCATACCTGCTCCAACTGCAGCTGAATGACCTTTTGAGTGTTCATGTCTCCCAATGTGAGATCAACATATGGGTAACTGGTTCCAGCGGTGGGCCTTTGTGTGCGGCTCGACTGCACCTCCACTAGAGGGACCACTGCCATCAACTCCTGCACCACAGACACCAAACAAGCATCCAAATAAAGTAAAACTCTGCCTCAGAGCTCATGCTTCTGTTGCTCGGCACGCAAACTCAGAATGAATTTGTTGGATTTCTTACATGAGTCGTTTTGTGCAGGAAGTGCAGACCATGTTGACTGACAGCCAGAATACATGGAGCATAGAAGGTGGTGGAGCTGCTGCTTTGGATGTAGAAAAATGACGAGCCGAACATGGGGAATGCAGTGACCAGCCCTATACACACAAAAAGTTTTCACAAATAAGCATGTGGTTTTTATTCCTTGTTACATTTTTTTGTAATGATGAATTATTGCATATACATTCCTCTAATGTTTATTTAATGAGGAGTTTATTCATCTAACCTACATGTTCACTTCAATACACTATAATACAATAACTGTAGCTTGACTAAGTCAACAAAAATGGAGAATCTACAAAAGTCTTGCTCCCTATGAACAGCGATCTTACCCAGAAACTGTGCTCTGGCCTGGTGTGGGTTCAGGGACTGTACTTGCTGCATGTGCTGTGTCACCATGGTAACCCACTGCTGTGGTGGCTGCTTTTTGAAAAGCGGGGTGGCGATGTACTCGGATAATTCGTGTCTTAAGGAAAATGGAGCAGAAACCCAGTTTCAGATAAACAGAAGTTTGCTTCACTGTGATTGCCAACATTTTACACAACCCACTGCGTTGTTCTGCTCTGCTCTTCCAGTGTGGGAGGAACGTGACAGCGATAACAGTGGCAAGAGTAAGAGTTTTCAGCCCAAAAAAAGCTAACTCAGTCACACCCTTTGAACACAACTGATGTCTTTGCTTTATTCAGAGTCTGTGTTTACCGCACAGGAACAGAGACATTTTCCCACTATAATTCTGAGACGTAATATAGTAATATGTTCTCTTGATGATCTTTCTAATGAACCTTTAGTAAACTCTCCTTCCTGTGTATACATAATTTAACATGATTTGTTGTCGGTTTCACATGATAGTTGGGATTGAGATTTTGGGATTTTATACAAATGCTTCTGCAAGGAAAACATACAGCAGTTTCATGCACCTGACTGAAAAACCAAAAAGCATGGGACCAGAATTAGTTGTCATAAATATAATTATCTGGACATACAGATCTATTTGGTTGTAATACAGAGTATCGCTATAATTTGAAACAATCTTATGAAAAACTATAGAAAAGTTATGTGACTGAAGTTATTTTAGACAAGAGCTGTTCAACTTGATCACATACAGGTTTTTAAGAACTTTTATACATCTCACTCAAATTATATGGCTTCAATAGCCTATAAAGTTCTGCACAGTGGGTTAATTTGAGTCAGGTGTCATAAAGCAGGGATATACTGAAAACCTGCATGATTTTAGCCCTTGTGAGACCAAGTTGAATAGCTCTGGTCTACACGGCTCTGAAATGAATAAACCACATGATGGCAGTATACTGAATGACTTATTATTCCATTATTATTTTTATTATTATATATAATTATTATAATATAATTGTTATATATTATATATAATATTATTATTATTTTTATTCAATTTATTAAATTAATTTGATATAAATGATGTTATTTCAAAAAGTAATTTCTGAAGTAGAAAATTAGTCAAAACCACAAGTTGCCAATAGTAAATGAGAGAAAGATTGGCGGATAAACCATGTTACCACTGTTTTCTCACATGCTAGGGATGAAAATGATGTCTTTGGCTCTGTGCTGCAAAGCTGCCAGCTTGGAGATTTGGTGGAATTGTTGCTCGCTCACTTTCCCATGTGGAAGAACATTCAGCAAACCTTTACGATAGTCCGGGAGGATCTAAACATTCACACAGAGTTATACATAGAATCACATGTGAGTTACAGATACAGGGTGTGTGCAGCTTGTGAAACAACCTATGTTATACCTGGTTATACTGCATGGCAACACAGAGCTCATTCTCAAACTTGAGAGGCTGAGTCCAAACGACTCGTCGAAACCAGAGGCTGTAGTTGGTGTCGACTACTTCTGCCTCTGTGGCTACATCCAGGATATACTCGTGCTTATTTAGAGGACGCACATTTTGACCTAAATCAAATACACATGGTGTTACTGTACATAGAAATGTAATTAATAAGGGATTCATCAATCTAACTGCAACCTAAAAATAAATAGATTAACTTGCACATACACAGAAAGGTCACATTATTACTGTTTATTCATACGCTACATGACCTGCTGTGCCTTACATGAATGGGAGCAGCTACCAGCTGTTATCATGTGGTGATATTTAACAATGGAACAAGCTGCTAATCTGTTTTTGTAAAACAGATTAGCAGCTTGGAAGCATAATGTTCATTAGACAGAACAGAAACAAGAAAAAAACGGCTTGCTTTGTTTGTACATGACGGATTGATGTTGCTGGAGTGTTCAAATCTCGACATTACTAAGATTACAAAAAATTACCACTGAATCATGGATATGTGTGCTATGTGTGAACTCCACTGAGCCATGTCATCCAGCACAACATCTTTTACTGGTGTGATTAGAGGTCAATCCAGTTGCATTCAAAGCAATTTTTGCTTGGCATCTATTAACAAAACTCCTTTAAATTAAGCTGTAGATGCCAAAACAGAGGGAGAAAAATGACAAAGTATATTTATAAATTAGTGCTTAATTAAAAAAAATAATGCTAATTAATAAAATAATGTTTGATTCTTTTAAAAATGCTTTCCTTTCATGATCTACTCATCATGTTTGGCTCATGCTTTACTGCAGTTTGTTTTTAGTTTTCAGTCTTTCAACAACTTACTCATCATGCTGATCTGTTTTTTCATTTTTTCCCGTAGTCCTTCTTGCACTTATTTCCTTTTTTAAGTTATTTTGTGCCAGTCTTCTATTACTCCCTATCTCTTTTTTATGTTTAGCAGCTTTTTCAGGTCACTGGTGATCCAAGGTTATCCAAGGTTTGTTATTGGGAAAGCGCAATGCTGTCCACACAGAAGCTGATATAATCTGTCTCACACACGGTCATGGGATTGATGTCCTCTCCATGTGGTTCACAGAGGGAATTCCAGTCTGTAGTATCAAAACACCCCCTGAGAGGATCTTCAGCTTCAATAGACCAAGTTTTAATAGTCTGTGTAGTGACTGAGTGTTCTGAGAGATGGGCTTGTAGGTGGAGGTGAGAAAAACCAGGTTACAGCAGACCAGATGAGTTGTATGCACTTCTAATGTTTGCATAAAATAAGTCCACCACCTTATTTTCTCTGTAGGAACTGTTGGAATGTTCTTAATGTTGCAGAGAGGCTAAAGTTGTTGGAAGTCTCCAGAGTTCACAATAAATGCATTAGGATACTGTGTTTGCAGCTAGCACTCTCATGTTAGAACGGGTAGAAGAAATGGAAGAAAGTCCAACAGGTACTCGGTGTCATGTTTGTTCCTTGAATGCAGTGCTTTTCTCTAAATCTTTTTTATTATATTATGGATTATAGATATTTTTTTGTCATTTCCGATTTGATCAATGAAAAAAAAGTTCTATTTGACAACACAGCCCTACACAGAGTGGTACATTTCTTGCCTCTGTTCAGACTTTTTTGCAAATGTTGTGTCAAATTCATATTGAGCACATAGCTGACAAAAACAGTAAAGTGAAGTAAATTATTACCATAAACAGCTGATATGCTATCATTGTAAATTTTTCAACTGAATAACTGTTTTTGTATTTCAAAGTAACACATGTTCCTTGGAAAGTAGGTTGTAAAAACCTGGATAAAATGCAAGTAAATACAACATATGCAATTTTAAATATGAAAAAGTCCTTAATTTGTACTGATGTAATGTTTTATGGAACATACTGTTTATAGGACATGAACAGTTGGAGCGATGGCTCAATAACAAATAAATGTGGATCTTTTTCACTGACTATAAAAAGAATGTGTGTGTATATGTGTGTGTGACTGAGTGAACGGGATATCTATGAGCACACCTCTGTTAGTCACTAAAAAAATGGCATGTTCTTCCATTGCATCCATTCGGTGTAAACCCATTTCATAACAGAGCTCCTCTATCACCTCCAGCGAAACCTGAAAAACAAGACAGCACCAACACAGATAAACAAGTCCATCACAACCTCCTCATGTCTGCAGTGTGGCATTACTGCCAGCAGTACATGAACACTTACAGAGCATGTTTTGATCTTCACATGACGTTCAATGCCTCCGGGAAGGAGAAACAGCTGACGTTTTGAACTACGTCCTGCCTGTTGAAGCAAATAAATGATAAAAATTGTACACAATCTGCATTGTGTACTAAGTTTTCAGAAGTGAAAAAAAATCTAAACATGAATACACACTGTGGTTATGCACTCTTAAGTGCTGTGCATCTTGGAGGATTTTTTTATTCACGAGATTATTAACAAAAAAAAATCAATAAAAAGAGCAAAAGCTACTGTTTGCCACTAAGTTTTTACTTTCCTGTAGTCTCTGGAATTCAGCTTCAAGCTCACTGGTTCATAAATAAAAAAAACTGCAGCTGTAATAACTGCTAAAATAATTTGGGCACTGTGTTTCTGCAATTGTTGAATTAAGGGATAACTGTGCATTATATTTTAGAAATATTACAACCTGAAACACAAGACCACAGTGAATACATTTTAGAAGCTCGGGATGCTCCGTAGCACTGGAAAAATGTTTTTCTAGTTTCCTTCTGGTTGAATTAAATCAATCCTACGTGTGATGACCAAACTAACAAAAAGAAAAGTACAATGTGACCTCTCTGGATGTCTTATAAGATTACATTTGCACCCTGGTTCAGCAGCCACTAAGACATAAAATGGTTGCATGGCCTCATACTACACTTCCAAAAGCCATGCATGGCAGTGATAAGTGTAGCTGCTTAAGTCACCTTATCAAAGGAGGATTGTGGGGGAGAGAGACAGCAGAAAAGGAGCATTAGAAAGAAAGGAGTTAGAAATGGAGCTGGAGAGATAAAAGCTCATGGACATTTCGGGGAGTACATTACCTGATTTAATTAATAAAGAATAATTATTTATATTATTTTTATTTATTTATATGAGTTATTAAAAACAACTATATGGAAAGCCTTTCACCCACTGATCATGCCTGTTATTTAAATAAACTAGCACTTAATACATGTACGCAACTACCTGACCTGCATTTGTTAAAAGATTGGCTTACAGACATGAAAAAAATATCCTAGCTTGCAGTGGCCTGATATTTACCTAGAAGTCCTTCCTACAAATCACTGGAAGTCATTAATTTTGTGCTTTGTGCATGTCCAAGAAGTGCTGTACTAATATATGGAATGTCTATTATCGCTCACGTTTACGCCACTTTATTATTTATTATTATGTTTAGCTATAATATTTACTTAAGCAGCTACAGGTACAGGTCATATCCATATATTACAACAACACTTAATAGTCATAGATCTATTTAAATATAATTATATCTACCTGAAATAAAATGCGCACTGCTTAGTCTTGCATTTCTTATTTTGCCCTTCATCCAGTTATCCCAGCTGATGGCACGTAGCCATAAAACCTGTCTATTTTTTTTTAAGTGGATGCTTGCCACCTGGTATGAAGTAAAAGTAAAGATGTGCATTGTCTTTACTCAGGTTTGTACATCCCACAGCACAGCAAGATGGCATTTTAAGTTTAGAAAACTTCCTCAAAGTCGCAAGGATTTTTTGTTGGTCCAGCTGTAAAACAAAGTTGTTTTTCCCCATGACTGCGTGTGCATCACTCACACACGTCACTTGAAAGGCATCTATACATTCACCGCATACAGGAGATGGAATTGTTTATAGTAAATTAATAATTCTGCATGTGCACGCCTGCTCTGTTTGCTACTTTTTTCTCTGGTCCCACACTAACACCTGTCTGTGAAGTCTATTAAATTTTACATGAAAAAAGATGCAATTAAATATTAGGAAATAATAACAATTGATAATATGAAATAAATACATTCATATTTGAATAAACAACAATAGAATAATAAATGTTAGAATAAATAAATAATATAAATTGATTAAAAATAAATAGTCTAAATAAGTTTGTCACAAATTTACAACATTAATTAATTTATTTAATTTATTTTGAACAATCAGGGACTTTTTCAGGTGAAGCTCCTATTCTCCACAATAAGTTCTGGGATGAATTGCAGGGGCAGAAAATCCATGAAAATACAGCAGCCCTCTACTATGTGAAGAGATTTTTCTGAACTGTGATTTGTGACTAATTTGAGATCAGTAAGCCAGGGTTGAAGACATCAATAATCTTTTACTGATAGCCTTAGAGAGCTTTTTACACCTTGGGGTGCTGTTGTTCAGATCAAATATAAAAAACATTTATGTGAAGCGAGAGCTTTAAATAATACATTGCTTATTTATGACACCCTCAGGGGTTTCAATAATTACCACCTTATCTGCAACCAGTACTCTAATCAATTAAAGATGTAATTATAATAAAAGATACTTCCTGTCACAATTTGACTTTTTTGAAAACATACTTAAATTTAGAAAATAACCGTGTCAATATTCTGTCGGCTTTATTAACAGACTCTATTCAAGAGGATCAAACGTATTTGTTTAAATCTATTGATTGAGGTCAACATTTTACCCAGCATGAATTTGTTTTTTACATGACTGTTCCTGAAGGATACAAGCACAGTGTTATTAATAAGGAGTGTTATTTATTTAATAATTCTCTCCTATATATGGTCTTTCTACTTCACCTCTGATACTTTTTTCATGTATCTATCAATCACAGCATTTTGTCTGCTGCCCTGATTAGCACTTCTCAGCCCATAAGCATCTTTCCAGTTGCTTAAACGGCCTATACTATGCAAAAACTGCTTTTATGAGCTTTTAACCTTCTATTAGTGTTAACTGTACCTTAAAACAATCCCTGAAATAATTTATTTTCCATACATGCGTTTTGTAGCTTTATTTCTTCAAAAAGAAGTGTTTGGCTCAGGCAAGGCAAACGGCTGACCCCGCCGCACTCAAATAAGTAAATTCATTGTTTATCAGTAAATTCATGCGTTCTGCTGCTCATATTTTTCCTGGTTGCTGCTTTAATGTGCAATAGAGGATCTGTACTACTACTAATGCATAGTAGTTTTATTTATAAGAAGCATTTGAGTATTTTTGCACCTTTGGAGACAAATAAAAGGAGGTACTAACCATCATAGCTTTCAGCTCCATGCTGTTTGGTGGAACAGTGCGACCGCCATACTGGAATGTCTTCTTTAGATTTTGCTCACATGCTTTAGCGATACCTAAACATTTGCAAGGAAAATAAAATGGGCAACTTGGGTTTGCAGTGCAACTTTAAACTAGATCTTGTATATGTTTTTACCCTGATACTGTGGCCCTGCGCTGCGAGAAGCCTGCTGAAGGTATTTCAGCAGAAAGGGCTTGAGAACTTCAGAGCAGCAATGGAATGCAGTCAGGATGTACAGCAGCCTCCAGCCTCGTTGGCAACTATCGCTGCAGAGCACAAGAGTGTACCGACATGCTCAGGATCACAAGCTCAGAGACCAAAGAAACATGTGCTGTGCGTTAGTGTGTGATGTACACATTTTAATGGCCAGCCGACTTACGGTTTGGAGCTGGTGTTGGCAGTAAGCTGTTTGAGGAGCTGGCAGTAAGCTTCATCCCTCATTAAGGTGAACTCTCCAATCAGCTGAGGGAAGTGCAAACATGCAGACACAGACAGTTCAAAATAAGCCTAAAGATTTTCAATGAAAGCTTTGCACTTCCTTCTTATTCTGCCTTTAGCTGAGAGTTGTGAAAAATACTCTAAGCTATTTGCATCCTAACTTTTCTAAGTTCTTATATAGTGTGCATAAAAAGTCTCATTTCTAAATGAATTTCCAAAATGGCCCAAGGAAACGCATAATGGATTCTTAACTACATGTCTCATTATCTTTTAAGCACTCTTATTCACTTTATGAGGAACTTGAGGCCAAATGTGAAATACATTTAATGCAGATTTATTTTACATCTTGATTTCCTAGAATACTGTAGGTTCTGGAAGTGGCAGAAAAGGAGATAAATAAAATATCTGCTGCACCACACGTAGTACTTTAGCTCTGTTTGAATAATATTTAATTTATGTTTAAACACTTCTCATACCGTCTCATTGAACTATACATTCCCTCAGCTGATGCATATAAATAGAGGAATCACAACACTTCAGTTTAATATGGTTTTAGATATTTACTTGATAATTTATGATTAATGATATTTCTAAACAAAGTGATGAGTCATTTCAGAGATCATTTTAACCAATGTGTATATATTGTATATTTAGTTTGTTTTGTCTTTGTTGCTCTTAATATCTGGCAAGTTATTATTCGGACTGCAAGCATCTAAATAAGTTTAAGGTTCACTGTCCCTTTCAGTAGCTCAAACACACCCAAACATCTATTTTCTGTCCTATTTCTAAGATTTTATTTTAGGAATACAACAGTTTGTACACAAATTAGGATCATTTAATCAGATTATGCTTTACACAGCTCAGATATTGATATTGATTTTTTTAGTCATATAAAATTGGTCTTTAAATAAAGGTATGTCAATCCTAGTACTGTGATGGACTGGTGACCTGTCCAGGGTGTACCAGCCTCTCGCCTAATAATTGCTGGGTTAGGCTCCAGCTTTTCCAGCTGAACTGGATGAAGTGGTATGGAAAATAAATGAATGGACAGACTTCAGTCTTATTGCGATCTTATTGAAAGTCCAACTTAACTGCAGCTATCAAAACTGGACTGGACGAGTAATGTTGGTGGAGATTGAAAAGCTCCTGTAAGTATGAACTTGAGCATAATAGCGTGGGCAAGCTGCCCTGCACAAGCTCCTAAGCTCTATATTCTGACACAATTCTGAATAAAACAGTAAAGCCAAAGTATGTAATAACACATTGAACATTCTAACTAATTTATTCTTATTAACACATGCACAGTGTCTTATTCTTCTATTGAGCAGTTATTCCTCATCAATTTGTTGTCACTAAGAGCATTTTCAGGGAAAAATCATAGGACTGTTTACCTTGAGAAATGTGATGACTGCTTCATGTTCAGACAGACCCTTTGGTGGAGAATCACCCATGAAGCGCATGATAGCTGCATAAAATACACAGCCAGAGAAATCCAGCATTTATCAAATAAACACAAGTGAAATTTTGTATTTTCTCTTATATAGCCAAATATTCTATAACATAAATGTGTGCCTCAGGATGTTACATAGTACACAGAATGCAGTATTCACAAACACAAATCTAAACTAGAAAAAAGAAAGAAAAATAAAGAAAGAAAGACATTTTCTATAATGTCCTTAATTAGATAAACAATAGAATAAAGAAAATGACAATAATCATCAGAATAAAATAATTAGTTAGCTATATGAAAAATGTGATTGTTCTCTCAGGAGAGTTTCAAAGCTGAAAATAAGTAAAATGGTATTTTAAAACTGTACTTTAACAGAATTACTGTGTGTTTGATTATCCTAATCTCTCTTTAATAGCAGCATAACAAGGTTGTCCTCTCTTTAATTAGATAAACAACACAATGTGCCTAAAAATGACAGAGAACTGCAGTATGTTTAGTATGTTAAGAGTATGAATGTTAATATGATGTAACTACACAAGAGAAAAGGATCAAAACTTACAAAGGAAGATATCAGCTGCAACCCTGTTCATGGCTGTGTCTGTGAACTCTATCAAAGATTCACTCAGAGGCGTCTGCAATGGAGAAAATCATTTCAGCACAAATTAATCTGAACAACTCAATGAACTGTCGTTGTTCTGAGGTGGTGATGGAAAGAACGGAGCACCTTGGAGAATCTGATCATTTCAGTTGGCTCTCTGGAGTCTTTGTTCTTGCTTTTGCTCTTCAGGGAATCTCTGAGACAACAAAATCAGTCACAAAGTGCTGCCTTAGAGTCATGTTGTGAACAGTTTAATCATATAAAAAACGGAAAGTAATGCATAAGAAGAACTTAATTACAAGTAAACCAAGCTTACATGTGATCAGCACTTAAATGAATAACAAATTAAATCATCACAACATTAAAAATATCTAAAAAGGACATTTTGAAATTGTGTAAAATCTCAAATGTTTTATTGTTAAGCTAAAATGAAGGGTTAACCTTATTATCATTATTGGATCATTATTGGATACAGGGCGCCAGTGAGTCAGACTCCACCAGAGTGAATTTGGATGCCTTGTACTGGATGTTATTTTTCAGGATAAAATAAATGGACCTTCTTAGGAGGCTGATGGGGTAAAAAAAACTACTCCAAAACCTCCTGCTAGTTTCTGGAATCTGCTTTCTTTAAGCATTATATCAGACATAAGTTTGTGTTTTAACAAAGCTGTGTTTGTTATACATGACAATTCTTCGTTCAAACACTTCACAGAGTGAGGAGTCAGATAAAGCCTTAAAGGTGACCAGATCCCCTCTTCACCTGACTGAATTTCCATCAAAAATTTGCCGCCTTTTTTCAATGGTGACATTTAGAGTAAGGGAAAAATATCTCTCTTTCTGCAGCGTTTGGGAGGCTGTAGTAACTGATGCAGTGAAACCTGGTCATGAATAGATCAAGAGACACATGGAAGGCAGAAGGTTTCTGGAAGTTACTGAAGGGGATGTAGCTCTATGGATCACTGAGTACTTTTAAAAGTTTTTTTTCAATTTTGTATCACTAAAAAGTGACACAAACATCACGTTTTAAAATAAATAACATTTCTGGAATGACTGTGGGGATGTGTTGTGTTCAACAATGTCTGATGCAAAAAAAATATATTTAGCTAAATGCAGCTAAAAAATGTTCAATTAAGACAGTTTTGGAGTTGAAAATAAGTAAAATTGTATTTTAAAACTTAACTTTAAACACAGAATTAGTGTAAATATAATTATTCTACTCTACTGAATGTCAACATAATCAGGTTTAAGTTTGTCAGTTTGTGTCAGTCTCACCCCTTCCCACTCAGAGCTTGTCTGAAGAACTTTTTGGCAAACTCCAACATATCATATTTACTGTCCTGTAAGGCCCTTTCATCCAGCTCTCCATCAGAAAAGCCATCAAGGGAAACTTTCTGAAACCCAAAGAGGGACGATGAAAAACAAAATGAGTTTGACTGGCATGAAAACAGGATTTCATTTGTGTGTGTTTGTGTCTACACGTGAACCTCAATGGTTTGGTCGATCTCATGTGCAGCCATGGTGGAAGCCACAGCAACAGCAACAGCAGATGACACAGCAAACTGTCCTGTACCACCTCGGGGCTCTGACTTTCTGTCCAGCGGCAGTGTCAGGAAGTCAGGTGGAGCAACTGGATGGACACACTCAGTTGGGAAAGCACCAGGGCGCCCAAACACTGCACCAAACTTCCAACCTGATTCATGAACATAAGAGAACACACCTGGCTACTATATACCTGGTCATATTGTTACAGCTAGTTGGTAGTTTGATGACATCAGTTAGAAACACTACCAGATGTGACATAGATGGAGGGTAACAAATACTCCCTGGTCAGATTTCAAACTTAAATCTATCCAATATATTTTATAAAAGATTTCTGAAACCAGATTGCAGTGATGAAAAAACACCAAAATGGTATAAAATCAATTACATATTTGTGTGTTACTTTTGTCTGTAGTTTATATTATGTAGTATCAGTGTGTGATCAGATCTGTGATCCTACTTCATCATTTATGTCCTCAAGAAAAACCACGAATCAATAATTTTCAAATTGGCTCAGCATCTTCCATCAGGAAAATAATTTTCTGATTCAATAATGTGTTTAAAGAGTGCTGCAAGCAGGGTCAGTGTCATTGCTTTGTTTTTCTTTGATAAAAATATCATTACATCTCCAGGGTACACAGACTCAGTACAGGTTATATTTCAAAGCTGTCTTCTCTCTGCTTATATTTGAGACTAACATCTGGCACCTCATGGAAAAATGCTACATTTGTTGAACTGATACAGTTTGTGGTTGAAGTTAAGGGATTTGACCCACAAGAACTCACCAAAGTCTTGAGTGTCTCTTTTAAGCTCTTCCAAAAACACAACCTTTTTCTTCACCACACAACCGTAGCTGTGACCTGGTAGAGACAGATTAATATTTTAGATAATAGATTTACCCAGCATGTAATAGCATGCGAAGTCCAGCAGTGTTTTACCTTTCACCAGCCCATCCATAACCTGCAGCCTGATGATGTCACCTTTATGGAAGCTGAGCATCGAGTGGTTGTCTGTCACATAGTTACGCTCTGCAACTACGTAGTCTGAGTCCTAAAAGAAAGGTGTGGTTATCAGTGTGTATCTGTTCACATAAACTTTAGTGTATGTGTTTTTACTGTAGGGCTGTACCTTTTTGATCTCATTGATGAAGGTGTCTATGAGATGTTTGACTTGCATTGCTTTTGCAGAGAACAGGATCAGCTTCTCATTGGTCAAATTAAACTCCAACATGTTCTCAGATGGGATTGTTACAAAGAGGATGTCTGCATAACTAAAATGTGCAGGGATAATAAAAAAGTTACACTTTATACACATAGTAAGGCCAATAGACTATATCAGACATAATGATGATCACAATTTCAGGATTACTTAATTAGATGTCTTAAAAATCCAATAATGCATCATCCAAGTATTGGTATTCCTCTAAAATAGTTTGATGTGTGTCTGTGCAAATGACAACTCATCTGGCTTTGTGAGTGTGATAAAGAAATGCCAATATGTGCCAAAGAGCAACACTTACGTGTAGGGTCGTACTTACGTGTAGGGTCGTAGGACTCTGAAGTAGTCTGGAGCTGCAGCACTGCTTTTCACAGTCTTCAGTAATTTAATACCACTGTGTGACACAGACAATACCTGCACACCTGTTCCTACACTACCCTGCACTCACACAGATACACACATGCACAAAAGAAAGGTTTACAAACTAAAATAATACACCAAAGGCCAAATCTACTAAGATCTCAATTTGCGTGTACTAATTAGCGTGTTGGGCGGGACCGTTGTTAGTACGTGATCTACTAAGATTGCTCACGCAAATGACAGTGGGTGCAAAGTGTCGGAGACACGCCTATTTAAATGAGGATTTAGTATGTGTCATGGTTTGCATCATGACAACTTCACATAACCGCAAGCGAAAGTATAAGTTTGATCCAATGGAATTAGAGGCGTTGGTGGAAGAAACCAACAAACATTTCAAAGAGCTACAGCAAAGTAATTTGATATGTTTTTGTGCACATGTCATTTCATAATGTGTATATGATTTAGGAACAGCCAGACTATATTTTTTTTTACCCAATAAATCTTGATTTGCTTAACTTTGAAATGTTCTACAGTTCATTAGGTCGCTCTATGTTCATGCAGTCATTTTTAATCAAGGTGTTTTTCTTGATTTATAAATGCAAATTGCAAATATAAATAATTCCATGAAGAGACTATGAATGACTCTGTTGACTGCACCCCTGCTGCACTTGTTTGCTCCATACATGGGGGCGGGTCACCGCATGCTCCAGCCCATGTTGCTTGGCGATATTATGCAGCAATTGACAATATGAGCTACTTTTTCCGGCCTGTACAGCAGTGCTCCTCCCGTCCGATCCAAACAACAGAACCTGCTCTTCAGGATTCA
>JBAMHV010000004.1:14221835-14243753 GCA_037177535.1 Pseudomugil gertrudae | reverse complement strand
GCTGAAGTGTCCTTGGGCAAGACACTGAACCCCAACTAGCCCCCCGATGTGCCTATCGGGGTGTGAGTTTAAAAAAATAACATGTAAGTCGCTTTGGATAAAAGCGTCTGCCAAATGACTGTATTGTTGTTGTGTTAAATATAGACCCAATTAACGCCCCAATTTACATATTCATTGAGGCAAAGGTACTATCAGGAGACGGACGTGCAATTTTGAAAGACGCAAACCCTTTTGCTCACTGTTAGTAGATCAGTTTGTACATTTTTTAGCGTGAGCAATGAGTTTGCACCCATTTTAGTACACGCAAACCTATAGTAGATTCGGCTCCAAGTGTTTATCTCCTTTAAAATTCACCACCACCCTCACCGAGGCAGGAAAGAGTCGGGAGAAGTATATTTCCCAGGTTTCCCTGGCTGCTGTCACAATTGTTTTCTTCACGTGCTCTTCCACTGGATCCATATTCTGCTCAACCCCATACTTAGCTGTCATTCACACAAAAAAAGACACAAATTCATAAATGTCAGATAGATGTGTTTGAATTAGAGCACACAGTCATAAGAAATACCCCCAGGAAGAACAGACAGACTACCGAAAAGGGCTTTCATTTTCTGCCTTTCATCCCGGGTGATGCGAACACAAGCCTCTGACAGGGTGTCATTCACTATCTGCAGGACAGAACAAGAGAACAGAAAAGACATTTTTATATATCATTTTGCTAAATAATCCTTGGATTTTTCTGTTTTTAGCCAAGTTTACCAAGCACAAAATGAAAAGAAGTAATTAATAAATAGAGATAATTACCTGTTTGAAAATGAGATCAAGCACCAGAGGATTGTTGAAGCTGTCTTTGGGATAAAATACCTGCACAAGAAAACCAATAATCACTTACACAAGAAATTTTTTTGTATTTCTTTCTTGAAATTGGAGTCACACAAAGGAAAGGCGAGGAATAATAACACTTACAGGTGCTGACAGATATAGCGTTTAACCTACTGGGTTATCTAAATGCTTTTCTTGTTTGTGTATTTGTGCAAATGCAAACCTCCTTTCTTAGATAGAGCCTCCAGGGAACGTTGGTGTAGGTGTAGTGCTCCTCATTAGTGCTTTGATGAAGCTGTGTCTGGATGGTCTCCATCTCTACTGGAAGCTCTCGAGAAACTAGATCAAACATTTTTTTGTTACCTTCACTGAGTTAGAAACAAGATGAACAACTGGCCATGCTATGCAATGCTAGCTTTAGCTTGCTGACGTGCTCAGTGGGAAAATGGCAATAAAATTAATCTTTACAATGTTAATTTTTTTAAATTTAGCACATTTGTTAG
Source organism: Pseudomugil gertrudae (assembly GCA_037177535.1). Lineage (NCBI taxonomy): Eukaryota > Metazoa > Chordata > Actinopteri > Atheriniformes > Pseudomugilidae > Pseudomugil > Pseudomugil gertrudae. Next base: position 14,242,431 of record JBAMHV010000004.1, on the reverse strand, counting down.
GTTGCACTGCATTAACAACATGACTCAGGTTGATGGGAAAGTGGTGTGTCTGGAGCAGATAATTGGTTTTCAAATAGCTTATTCCCCCAATTACCCCCAAATATCAACATGAAAATAAGTCAACTAATCTGTCACAGCAGCTCATTTCCACTCATATTGTGAGTCCTGTATGTTGTAGTCCTATATTTATTTTACATGTAAACACTAATAGGTTGATTTATAATTAATTTATAGTCTCTCTGTTATATTATGGAACTTCTCCTGTATTCTTTGGCCAAGCAGCCTGAGTTAGATGCATATCTACAGAAAATATCCCTATCTTGCAGAGATAAAGTGATCTGTATTACTCCAAAAATTTAATGGAGTCTAAGTTAGAGCAAGGTCCATTCTCAGAAAAAAAAAATCCATCCAGGAGTTTTGGCATAGAGATGACAATAAACACACAGACAGACAAACACCAGCAAAAATCTTTGGATCATTCCTCATCTTTGGATAAGGTTCAGAGCATTAAGATTTTTAGGATGTGACTGACTGCCTGCATCAGCTGCCAGACATGCAGTTCCAGCGCTTTAGGACCCTGATTGCAAAAAACTTGTCACCTGCTAGAAGAGTTCTGCATCAGGATCTGAGGTCCTGATTACATACCTGGTAGTAAAATATGTCTTAAGCAATTGAATCACAAGATGACAGCTCTGAGATAATCTGTTAATACTTGGTATGAGAATAACTGTTTATTTCTATTAAATGCTCGAATAGAAGGCAACTGCTCTTCTTTTCTTGAGTAATCAAGTTACTTTTTTGTAACATGTTTTGCTGTTACCGGTATATTAAGGTACCTGAAAAAAATATCAGACTCAGTCCTAAACATTAAGGGAAAAGATTAAAGAGGCAGCTTAGCAGACCAGAAGCATTAAAATGTATTGCCACATGTTGCAAAAATGAAAACAGACTTCATTGAGGAGGTTGTTATGTGTCCACCATTTTTTTTAAGTTTAACAAAATGTAAATCCATTGTGGGTGACAAAACCAGTAAGAAATAATGTCTAAACATGCACCTAGGGGCTTACATGTCCTCCTCACGGTGTAGTAAGCAACCCAGACTAGCTCAGAGTGTGGTTTGATCAGTCAGAAAATCATCAATGCACCCTGGAAGAATTTCCCTTTTACTTAAGCTGTCCACATACTATACAGTCATTTGGCAGATGCTTTTATCCAAAGCGACATATTATTTTTAAACCATTTTATCCATAGCTATTATAACCTAACATGCATGTATTGTGGGTGGGACGAAGCTGGAGAACCCAGAGAGAACCCATGCAAACTCCACACAGAAAGGTCACTGGACAACCCTCCCCAGCCTGGGCTCGAACCAGCAACCTTCTTGCTGTGTGGCCACAGCGCTGCGCCACCATGCTGCCACATGTAACTACCTCATCCAGTATGTAGGCTAATCTCTGAGGTGACACAGGCCTTACATGTGGCTTGCAGGACCATATTTCCTGATATGTTTTAAATGTAATTAATAACATGAATGAAAACTGATAAAGACTGTTTTGTATTTACTGCTTTTGTGATGTTGTATAAAGCTAAACAAAATGTGTTTTTATGAGAAAGACATAAAGCAGAGAAATCCACCAGCTGGGTTCAGTCTGCAACATGCAGGTGAGTGCAGCTTTGGGTACCTGGAGGAGGTCTGGGCAAGGGTCGATCAGATGCTTTTGCCTTTGTGCTTTTGGTGGGTTTGAACCCTGCTTCTTTCATTGCAGACGCAGAGGGGGAAGGTGCTATAGGACGTTTGGGCTGGAAAAACACACACACACACACACATGCATCTTAATTGACTGATTTCTTCTGAATGTGTGGGTACTTCTTTGCACACTACTGTCAGTGTTTACTTGTGGAGCAGGAGGGTTGTCCATCTGAGGTTTGAGGATCTGTAGTGCTTCATCACGAGGTGTTTGCTTCTTTTTAAACATCCCATCTGGTCTCCTGAAGACACCCATAATGTGACAATCTTACAGTTTAGGCTCTTTCAGGATTTCTGCTTAGATGCAGTACCAGTCAAAAGTTTGGACACATTTCTCATTGGATTTAAAAGGAAAGTGTGTTCAAACTTTTGACTGGTAGTTGTAATCTTTGTGAGTTTACTGTGTGTAATGCATTAATTAACAAAGGCAATCACCAAAAATCCTCAGTGGTTTATTTATTCCTGTGTTTAACTGCAAATAAAATCAACATTACAAGCCTAAATTTACACAAAGCCCCCCTCCGAAAAAAATATGATTCCTGAGCAGTCTTCTCATATCTTACAAAAAATAATTTATTCTGTGTTTGTGTTGGAGGGTGAGTGTAATCTGACCTCTTGCCAGGTGGTAGCGGGTCCAGTGGTGGTGGCGGCGGGGAGTTGTACCTTTTGATGATTTCTTTAAAATAATAACATGCATGTCAGCTTATGGCATTCATATAACAATACATTCTATTTAACTTTTTTTTAACAAGTCCAAACATTGATGTATATGTTAAGAAAAATAATCAAGAAATTAAAAACACAAGACAAAGAGTTTTACACTTTAAACTGTAAAATCATCATCATAACTTGAGTCACCTTGGATATCTTGGCTGGGGACGATGTGATCTGCAGTCTGGTCCGAATATTTCACCACTTCTCCAGCAGGGGGCGGTGGAGACGTTGCCACTTGGGCTACAAAATACACACATAATTTAGCACAGTCAGTAAGCCATCCTCTGTTGCCAAAAGCTTTTTTAACCTTGTGCTTCACTTGTAAGGACTGAATGAACTCAGGTGCTCATACCAAATTTCCTGGCTGGTTCCTTCTTCATAAGTATACCTGGAGCATTTTTCTGCGGTACATTGTCTTTTCCTGGCTTAGGCTGAAAACCACAGACAACACAGAATTTGTGCTTGAGATTTAGCAGACATTGTGCAGAGTCTCTTTGGATTTTGTTAGTTTCTTTTTAGATGATGAGGCAAAGAATAAGAACAATAGAATGATCATTTGTCAACATTATTTATATGACGCTTTACAGAACTGAAAACTATCAAATAAATAATGAACTACTGCTCTGAAAAAAAAGAAATTACATCAAAGGTATGAATAAGAGATTCAAAACAAGAATTTTTTTTTTTAATAAACAAAGAAAACAGCCGCAGCTTTAGTAGCAGGTTTAAGAGCCACATCTGCATCATCACTCAACATCCTTGTTAAACACTGCAGTTAGTCAGTTTGACCTGTGAACTCCTGTGTCACAGAGTTACTGACCAGTGTAGCAGGGCCTGCTTTAGGCTGTGTCAGCTTCGCTTTGTCAGCTTTGGTGGAACTCAGTGGAGGGTCAGGTCGGGGGATCTGACGCAGAGGCTGAGCTCGGGGCTCAGTCTGGGGCTCGGCAGGAAGATGAGCTCTTGGCTGGGATGCAGTTTGCGCCTGCTGAGCAGAGGAGAGATAGGGGCTGGGCAAGATGTCTGCTGCAGCATATGGACTCGGACTGAAGTTGGCATAGGGGCTCGGTGGGATGTTTGCGTATGGACTTGGAGGTATGACAGCATATGAACTTGGAGGGGCATATGGGCTTGGAGGATGATGGAGAATTGGACTCATTGGCGGGCTTGTAATGGGGGATGTTGGGGGGCTTGACACTGGGCTGTTGACTATTGCGATGGCTTGCATGGTCATCTGCTGGGCCTGAGAAACAAGAAGATGACTCATGACACTGAATGGTTAAGATGGTGACACAGATTAATAAACGCAGATAAAAACTGAAGGAGTTACCATTATGACGGCCTGTTGGTTCACAATCGCCTGCTGCTGCTGAGTCAAAACAGGCTGCTGGGCATCTGGAGAAAGAAAACAGTAAACACGAGGAAGAGATGCAAAATCATGTTTGATTGATTAGTATTTTTTCCCAACATTTGTCATCACACTTTATACAAACCAGGAGTTACAGGTGCCACAGCAGCAACAGGTGGTGACATCACACCTCCCACAGGAAGTACTCTTACAGCTGTGGACACAAAAACACAGACCTTCAGTGTCTGCCAGAGGTAAAGTATAAGTACTTACAAATAATTTGTGCAGACAGTTAATTGGAAAATATGAATATTTAACAAGTATTTGTTTTTTACAGACCTCCAGGTGGTGGTGGAGGCCCAGTGGACCTCCCCTGCTCTTGCCATCTCCCACCAACTCCCCCAGCCCCTTTCATCCTACTGGACAGTCCTGCAGCTGATTCTACTTCCTGTAATGACAGACAGATGCTATAACAAGGGATGAACTGGATACAAATCGACTCATTTATGAAAACATAAAAAAGGAGTTTAGATTTATTTTTTTGACTATCAAATACCTAATGTATTATTGAAAATATTATTCAAATCTCAAGATTGTCAAAAGAATCAAATAATACGAAAAAAAATGTTAACACCTTGACTAATTTTCTATACCACTTATTCCAATTCATGCAACGGGGAAGCTGGAATCTGTGAGACTGGGTACCTCCTGAACAGGTTGTTTTATGGCACACATTGTTGAACACTGGGTACTCTGGTTTTCCCCCCACAGTCAGAAGACCTGCATGTTAGGTTAACTGGACACTTTAAAGTGTTACAAGGAGTGATTGTGAGAGTAAGTATTTGTTTTATCTTATCTCGCTTGCAAATGGGAAAGCTGGGATAGGCTGCAAAATCCCCATGAGTCTAAATTGCAACAAGCAGTGTGGAAATGAAGGTAATTCCTAATTTAAATAAAAACTTTTTTCTATCCCCTGACAATGCCCAATACTATACTGGTTAAAACGTATTGTTTGTGAGTGCTAAAATCGCAGATATCACCATGTCTAATTATGCAACACTTACAGGGAGTAAGTAATTATTAAAATATTAAATCATTAGTTGTAGTCCACAGGGGTTTTCAATGAGCTGTGACTTTGAGACTACCCAATCAACCTTTCTCTCCCTTCAGTGTGTGCCTGCTCCATCAGAAATCAAGCTCTGACCCATAAATCCTCAGGACTCTGTGTTTGTAGGCCATGTCTCATTAAATAGTAAGCTCTTCATTTGCCAAAGTGTCAGTTCCTTGTAAGCAGATCCTTATGTTGCCTGGGTGGGAAATCACCGTGGTGATCTGGTGGCTGTGACAGTTACGGTAACTGGGTAACGTAATAGGTTGCTGGGCAGGAGATGTCTGTAGAACACATCTGATACATGCTAATTCCTGTCGACCACATCCGATAGTACCGCTAACATTAACCACATCACCGTCCAAGCTGAACACTAATGGATCAAATAAGCAGCATTCAGTGGAACACTGCTATGACTAAATACATGAAGTCTTATCTGAATCAACAGCACACACTAATGTAGTCCACTGATTGTACATGGCTCCCTCGCTCCACCTTTTTATTATGCTTTGTTGTTTGCTTAATGTTTGTAAGTAAATTCAGTTCATTTTTCATTGAAACCTGTCTTACTTTATTTTTGTCATGACTTTTTAGTGAGATTGTGACACCATATACAAACAAGAGATAGTAAATATATTTGCAAAAAAGAACACTGAGGTTGTAACTATGAACGAGTAGACCTAGATAAAGACCAAAGAGGAGATTTATGGATGTAGTGAAAGACGACATGAAATTAGTTGATATAATAAAAAGAGAATGAAAAGTATGGGTTAGAGGGAGGCAGGTGAGTTGCTCTGGTAATCCCTCAGGAGAACAGCTGTATACACATAATTCTGATTATTTGTTATTGAGTAGACTTCCAGCTAACTCTTAGACTTCCAGTTCATTATTTTTTTAAAAACTGATACGAAATGCTTGACTAAGTAGTCTCCCTATGTTGTCAGGTGTGTCAGGATGAATGAACTCTGTAACTTACCCCAGCTCTATCAGACAGTACAGGGTCAAAAAGACTGTCAAGATAACGATCCATCCCTTTCTGGTGATCCAAGTCTGCAGGGAGGGAGTTGAGGAAATGGTTTGGTTATCTACTCTGATCATAGAGGGTTTGTATAAGTTTGCATATGTACCTTGGCTGAGTTGATCAGAACCAGGTATTGATGAAGAGATTACATCAGCATGCATGTCAAACCCACCACCCAACAGGCTTCTGTAAAACAAAGGGACAAAAACTCAAATTAAACACTGAAATGAAATTACTTCAACCCTTTTATTGACTCTGCTTGTGAGCTCTTATTACATACGAGAAAACTATCTCTCTCTTAAGCTGTTACATGGTTTGCTTTTGAATATTCATCAGAGAATAACTAGCTATTGGGGGGCAAACTGCATCTATGGACTTTCTTCAATCTCCCATTAAAAAATGATCAAGAAATTAAATAAATAAATGAATAAATAAACTTACAAGATCAATGGAGCAGAAAATGAACAATACTGACAACTGTGCTAAAGAGAGTTTACAGGAGAATTGCTGCAGATGACACCTCTACAATGCTTCTTTGAAAGAGCCGAAAATAATAGACCTTAGGTTAAATTGCATAAAATGAAAGTTGCCACAACTTTTTATTCAACAGAACCACTTGCAAAGCCCCAGAATTTGCTTGCATGCAAATACAACTACACTAAGCTTCAGTCTTGTCCTGAGGAGTCCAACTGGGCAGTACATTTTCTGGAAATGGTTTAGTGCTCAGGGTGCCTTAACATTTTCTGAATTGCAAAGTCATAGAACAAAACTATAAATTAAAATAAAACAGTCACCATTAAGCACAGTAGATGTACAGCATTTAAAGGGATTACTAACCTTACCAAATAACTATGAGTATCAGCAAGTCAAGCCAAAATGTACAACTACCAAAGCCAACATTTAAACAAAAAGTATAGCCTTTCAAATGGCTATAAAAGAAAGATAAAACAGGCTAAGATCCTTTCAGTCTCTATGTAGAAGTTTTGTTTTGGTGAACCAGTTATTTTAATCATCTGGGAAAAAGCCAAAACCTGACTTCATTGTCTTTGTGTATACATGGCTGGACCTTCTCTGGACAGCTTATTAGCAGAAAATATGAAGCCAGCAAGAGAGTAAGACTGTGTACTTTGGCCAGAACATTAGGATGCCATTTTATATTCATGCTACATGTTGTAGCATGTTAAATTAAAATTTCAAATATGACATATTTGAACTTAAGTGTACTCAGTAACTTTCCACCACTGGAAGATTATGACACTATCAACAGCAGTTGGCAGGCTTATTAAAATCTCAGCAATGTGCTGTTGTCTCACATGCTGGCATTGGGTCGCACTCTGCTTGGCTGCAGAGCAGAGATGATGAAGTAGCTGTTGTGTTTGGGAAAATCGGCAGGAAGCTCCAGGTCTGACATTAGGTCCAATACATAGTCAGAGCCTTCAAGTTCAACCCACTGAGCCGGTTCCTTCAGCAACACTGACCAGCCTCGTCGGCCTTCCACCACACCTCTTCACACACACATACACACACAAACACAAACATAAAACAAATAATAGTTATACTCAGATGTTTCCTTTAATCAGCATGTCTTTGTAATTCTTATCTCTTACAGTGAACAAATACCTGTGCTGTAAGATGCCTTTGGCTAACTCTTCCCCTGTCGTCCATGAATGTAGTGGACACAGGACGGAGACACCTGAGGGAGAAGAGTCACTACTCCCATCATACAGTATTTTCTCCATAAAACAATGAGACACTTTGCAATCTTGTGATGCATTAAGAGACATTCAATTTAGGTTATGAAATGACGGCATAGCTGCCAGCCTCATGGGTTTGTGTCTTAAAGGAGTCAGACAAAAACATCACAGACAGACACAAACACAATCGTGAACCAAAGTGAGTATCAGGTGTTATCTAATCCTCAGTTCACTTTCCAAAATGCCAAAGGACAGATTAACTAGATCAGAGGAGGAAATGATATATATCAAATATCAACCTGGGCTAAGGATGAAAAACAAGGTAGTAAGAAAAAAAATACAGAGGGAGAGGTTAGGTTTGGTCAGCAAAAGGAAATCACAAACATAAACTCATACGTTTTTGTAAGTTAAGTAATTTAGTATGATTTAATTCCTTATGGTTTAAAATAACATCCTTGAGCACTGGGACACATTTGTGTTTATCAGTAATCTCACCATCAAAGCAGTGTATGTGCAGAACAGTGTGAGCTTTCTTGCGACTGGCGGTCCACTCGAGTAGACAGGGTGGATATGTCCGAACATACTCTGGCCCGACATTGAGCCGCTGCAAGGCCTGAAGCAGATGGTGCTGACACACACAGTTGTATCCGTCTGGGCCATAGTCTGACACAAACCTACAGCAATGAGAATGAAGAATGTGTGGAGTCATTATTGTAAAATGTGTTTAAAGAAGCAAATGAGAAAAGATATTTAGGGCTGAGCATCTTACTTCAGCAGGTATTTAGCAAGCCTTTGAGAGGGCAGGAAAGCAGATAAACAGGAAGACAGGAGCAGCCATCCTCGCTCTGAATTCAGGATGTTGGGATTTCTCCACACCTAGATGACAAGACTAAAATAAATGAAGAAAACCACAAATAATATGCCATCACGAAAATAAATAGATAATAAATAGCTATTTAAGTTTTACCTGATTGGCTATCTGAAGCAGTATCTCATCTCTGAGGCTGGAATTGGCAAGTCCTCTCTGGACGATGTAGTTCCCAAACAGATTCTCCTGCGCCCCATTCAAGTCTGGGTCACCCATAAACCTGAGTATCTGAAACGTTTGAGAACCATTGACTTACTGTACATCCTTTTACTCTATTTAAAAAGGCCAGTCATCCAAATTACTGATACCTGCCTAAAAACACTATAAATGGCAGTTTATAAAAGATTTTTGTCAATGTGACTGGTATGTAAAAGTAATGGACGATGAATGATGGAATCTTTAAATGAAGTTCAAGTCAGAACAGACAGAAGGTTTCTCTCACATGTATTACTTATTTAATTTATTTTAACATTTAGCAACATCAAGCAATACTAGGAACTAGAACTTTTAATTTATACCTTTATTAATTTCTTTTTCTAGCTTTTTTCCTATTTTTTTTATAAAGTTGTTATGCAAAGTAATTTAATTTTACACTACATCTCTGGTGTCCTGTTTATGAATGATAATAAAGCAATTTATCAATAATCTATTTAAGAGTAGAATGAATCCATCTTGGATAAAATGAGAATAAATGCTCAGAGAGGTACCAAAATGAAAATGTTCAGTGCTCCTTGTTTCAGGTCCTCATCCAGTCGCATCAGGGAACTCTCCAGAGGAGCTGTCAGCATCCCAAACAACGGCTCCTACAACACAAATACACACACATACATTTGGTAACATGGATTATTTTAATTATTATGTTTTGACTTATCTGCATATGATGTGTGATGTGAAGTCATTCAGAGACAACAGTGAATATGTGTGTGTGTGGATCTTTTTACCCTAAATGTGGCCCGGATGTAGTGTGTCATAAGGTAATTGTTGACATCCAGGGGTAATGTCAGCTGAGGATCCACCTGTACTTTTGGAGCCTGGATCACTGCCAAGCAATTAGAATGCAGCTCTTCACAACCTATAAAAGACACAAATAGACTCATATGAAGTTAATCTCAGCAGTTTTCATTGACAGAAATGCTCCATTGCGTTTTCAGGTCAGATCAAGGATATTAAGTGTGGCATTTTTGAGGTGACACAAGGCTTTCTCTCAATTTGTGTGTGAGCAAACCTGAAGCAGCCTGCAACAGTCCAGCCAGCTCTGCTGGGATAGGCAGTGTTGTCACATTCACAACTTCTCGATTGATGCGATCCTGTGTGTGCATATGCAAACACTTAACATAAGCTACAAATTTTTTAATGCAAAACATGGCCCTCCTTCCTTAGATACATTCCCTGTATCTCCACCTCTACTCACCGCCTCCGCCTTCCTTGCAGGCTCAACCACTGTCTGACAGAAAGACAACAGTATCACACTTTACACATTTGTTCATTTTAATTCTTTCCCTGAAGAAAAACTTTCCCATTCACGCCAACTCTCTGTGCATACCCTCATGTAGTGCTGGCGGTTAACAATTAGCAGCACAGCAGAGCGTAGCTTGATAAGGTATTTCCTCCTCCGAGCAAACTTTTTTCTGTTCAGAGAAAAAATTTCACAACGATGGATGGATTATTAATGAAGATACAGAAAGAAAGAATGGGCATACATATGCATTCTTAAAAGCATTCTCCACGAGAACTACTGCCATTTTTGTAACATCTTACTATGTCTATTAAGACTACAGTGTGCAGCTGGTGTTGGTATGTGTTGAGCTACTTCTTGATAATTGCAGATTCAAAATGTTTAACCTTGGCCAGTGCACTATTTTAGTGTCTTTTTTTTAAAAACACACTAAAAGAGAGTGTAAATTTGTGTCATTCTTGGGTTTTGATGGACTAGGAGTAAATGAGAAATCCTTCACCTTTGACCCATGAGCACAGCCTGAAAACTTTGGCTTTGTCTCCTCACATCATGGACAAAAAAAGGGCTTCTGTGATAAGGTTTAGCTTGTTTAGCGTCGTGAAACCAAACACTAAAGGTTAAATGGCTGAGTCAGGAACTGAACCTTCAGACTATAGACTCAAGCAGGACAATGCGGCTGTCATTCAAGAAAGCTCAGATGAGCCAACTTCCAGGAAGAAAATGGTCTTACAAGTGGTTTATGAAACTGGAAAATCATGTCTGTTTTCTTTTTTCTTTGAATTACAATAAGCATGTGATAAAACAACAGCTTCACAGAGATCTATGCACCACTTCCTGATGAATAATTGATAGATTTCATGAGCCATTAAACTTATACTACCAGCTGTATTCAAAAGTGCCCATTACCTGGCCAGGTAGCCTTTGCTGCGTGCTTCAAATAAGGTCATTTTGCGCTTGAATTTGATAAAGTTCCGTCGGATAAAATACATGCGGGTATATCTCTGTAGTGTCATGGCAGCTATGTCCAGCACACGGTCGCGCTTTCCCTCCAACAGCTGATATAAATCCTCCTTGAGGAAAATCTAACACAAATACGAAGATATATTTAATTTAGAATGATGCATTGTGTTTATGGACACAAGTCTTTGACTTGTGTTTGTGTGTGTGTCACTGTGAGAGCTCACCTTACTGACTCCCACCTGGTACGAGCCGTTCCTGACTGGACAGAGCTTGTGGAGCATTAGGACACAATTTTCTCCATCTGCAGGCGGTGGATCTTTTAGACAGAGCAGTGCTTTATACCTGTTCACGTACAAAAAAAGCACATGACAACAATGTCAACGATGATCCAAGTGAGATCCACAGTTGTAACGTGTGTCCCAACCGTGTCTTTTAAACCTATAAATCTCAGGTTGGCTGTGAACCTGACAGCTCTGAAATGAAGCTAATTAGTGTTCTAGGTTTCAGACTGTTAGTTGCTTTGTATTTGTTTGCTTTTGGTACTTTCAATGTGAATGCTACCAACTGTGAATGTTGCTGCAAGTCAGATTACTTTGGCATCAAGTTGTGAGAGGCGCTGAGAGATCAATTAGTTTAATCTGCTTTCCTACAGCACAAGTTGACAAACGGCAGATGGCTATTTCAGCATGGAGCAATCAATGTGTATCAGAGGTATTATCTTCAAAGATGTGAATATTGACTGCATTTTGACCAAGCGGTCAGGAAAGAAGAAAATATTTTTGAAAGAAAGAAAAAAGGATGCTGAGTAGTCCGAACTGTATTTAAGCATATTTATGTAAGTACCATTAGTGCTTACAGCTACTGTCACGAGGGACTAATGTTTGTATTCATGCAAATATCTCAGCTACCCAAGTATCATTACATTAGTTACCCATCAAGAATGGAATTAGTCTTAAATCTTGTTAATGACATAGAAGTGCTTGAAGTAAGTAACCCCCAACTGTGCTACAGTAAGCATGCTATTGGTGACTTGCTTTGTTCTGCAGCTTTTAGATTTTCAGAGATCCAGGCTGGTATTCTGTGCTGACTGGTGTTCCTCAAAAGTTGTTCTGCAACTTCCTATCCCTCCAGATCAGAACTAAATATGCTATTTTTATCACAGTTTTTTCTAATTTAATTGATGTATTAATCCTTCATGTGATAATTTCTTGTCTTCTTAAATAGTTTTTATCTTCATAAGTTTTTAAACAAATTTGTCCCATATTTTTATGAGAAAAACTACCATTATTTGTTGCCTAACATTTGTCATTTTAGATTTGGTAATTAATAAATCTGCATTAACTTGAAACATGCTTTTCATTTAGATAAATCAGGATCAAACCTTGACAGGAAGCTGTGAAAGTTCATTCTGATTGGATAGCCCTCTCTTCTTATATAGGTGGTTTCTATAATACCAGAGTAGTGCAGCTGAGTGTTGACTAGCTCCATGTTAAACTCTCCTGGCTCCTATACATACAAAAAGACACACATAAATAAGCTGTTTACAGTACATATAAATTAATATGCAAAAACAAACACTGCAAACCTGCATCATCGTGTAAATATACCTTATGATGGTTTGGCTTGATGCATCGCACAAAATAAGGGTTACACCTGACAGATAGATGAGAATCGATAAAGTGATTAATAAATTACTTAACTTTGGATTTTAAAAAGGCTCAAATTTTTTTCCGTGTGAAAGGAATTCTACTTGTTACCCTTAAAATAATTAGGTAAATCAATGTTATATTTACAAAAGCATAGTTCTTTATTGTCTACATAGCTGATACTGGTAGTGTTTAACTGGAACAAATCACAGCAGTTAATTTTAATCAATAACAATTAAAAGGTGTCTGCCAAGATCATGTTAGAAAATTACAGACATATATATAATATATATATATATATATATATATATATATATATTAAAAATGTATAAAAGTCTTTTTCTCTTCAGTGAAATTAGACTAAGCATGCCTTCTATTTACACTATTTTGTCACATTAGTCTACTCCAGTTAAAAGTTAATGAGGGAAGATGTAAGGGTTTTACTCAAACCTTTCCATCTTGTCCAGTAGCTCCTGCAGGCTGGTCTGAAACTTGGTGCCGACTGTGTTGGCTTGCTGACGCCGAGCAGTGCTGCTACGTCGCGAGCTAGACCGCTGATGTGACACAGACTCTGAGTGTTTTGAGAAGAGGCTTGATACCATCTGTAAACATTGAAATATATCACACACAAACAAACAGAGAAAAGAGAGTTAACCCAAAAGGGAGCAGTTATTGCAGAGTATCCTATCTGATGAGAGGTAGATGACAGACTTAAGAAGAAAGATTAATATTAATATTATTAATTAAATAATTATTGGCATACCAATATTATTAGTCAATATTTTTGTTAATGTGTGATATTGTAAAAAATTTTGGTATAGTTTTTTTTTTTATTCTTGATAACTCTTACACAACATGTACATGTTTCATGTTGTATCAAACTCTTTAGCCAAGTTTCCTCTACCTTAAAAGGATCCAATATAAGAGATATTATGTATAATTTTCCAAACATGTTTGTTTGTTTGTTTGGCACAACTCCAATACATTCTGTTCCTGTGTGTCATAGTTTGGTTTGTGTTTTAGTGTTTCCTGTTTTATTTTGGTTTATTTCCTGTTGTGTCTGTCATGTTTAGTCTAGCTTTCTTGTGTTCCCGTTTATTGGTTTCACCTGGTTTCATTTAACTCATTCATTTCACCTGTGCTAGTTCTGTCTGTGTGTGTGTATATATATTCCTGGTTTCTGTTTCATCCCTACGGTTCATTAGTTAAGTTAGTCTGGTTTCTTTGGCCGGTGCTTTCTGGTAATTCTAATAAATATCATCTGCATCATCTGCCTTCTGCCTGCTTTGGGTCCACTCATCTCCACCATCTCCTCCATGTTTACTCATCCCCAGGATTTATAACACTGTGACATCACTGTGACATCATCAAACCTCTTGCAGAACAAATGGACTCATCCACATGTTTAAGAATTATTTCAATGTGTCTACAAATCTTAAAATTTACTGTAATGCAGAGGATATACTGTATCGCATTTGGTAGAAATCATTTTGTTTTCTTTGATTATATTTTAATTTGTTCTCTTGCAGCAATGAAAATTCCAAATACCCCCTATTTTTTCTGTTCTGGATCATAGTATCCAGAATTTTGCAAGGATCTAGATGCACAGCTGCTAGCTTTAATTTCTTGTAAAACCTGCTGGGAAATTCCCCAGTATTTTTCAGACTGTGAATGATTTTATGGAGTCAGGATAAAGAATCCTTCAAACAATTTTGTGATCCAGATGGTGATCCAGATCATTCCCAAAAACTGATGGAATCTAAGTTAGACCAAAACACATAAAAAAATTAATTCATTCGTTCATTAGGTTTTGCATAAAGTTGATAAGAAACAAACAAACAGATGGACAGACAAACAGATAAACTCTTTTTGTTGAAGGTAATAATAACATCAACAAGGAGAATTACCAGTATAGATAATTTTTTTAGCATTTCTTACTTTGTTCTTGCTCTGCATGAAGAGGTCCAGAACATCTTGACGGACCATGTCAAAGTTCTTATCCAAACATTTGTGCACCTGCAAAAACACCAGAATTTAATTAGGACCAGAGAATTGTCGTATTATAGATAATAATAATATATGAAAAAGCTTGGATACAACAGTTGCAGGCATATTAAGTTTGTTTATAGAATTATTAGATGCATCAATTTGTTTTGGAGTATAACAGCTTAATAATAAAATGTACATAAAAAAGTTTACAACACTATTCTAATGTTTACGTCATGTAAAATTCATTAACATGATGCCAATGTTTTAAAATAACTGAGCTCCGAATGAACATTGTTAAATATGATATTTTTCTGTTTTCTTCAGCAGTCTATCATTTACCTGGAGCGTATTCATACACCTACATGTTTATCACATTTTAGAATAGATTCATGAATCTTTTTTTCCATTCAGGCAACACACCAGAAGGTCCTGAAGTCTCACCAAGTCATTGGGTTCAGAGTGTAAAACAAGTACAACAAGCCCAAATCTAGACATAGAAACAAGATCTGCAGCTTCCATAGTTTTCAATAAGAAGAAGTCTGGATCTGACAGGCCAGCCAATATTTGACAGGCTGGTTGGACTGGAAACAGTTCTTATGAATGAACTCTTTTATGGAGATGACAAAATCCCTAAAGTGGGAAAAAAATCACTGCAAAAACTCCACTAATCAGACTTGTGGTCATTTCCAGAAACCTGAAAATAGGAGTTCCCACACAACCTGGGGTTGCAGAAATCTGCTACTCAAGTCCTCACTAAACCCAAGAAAGCGGCCCACCTCAGTCCAACTCTGATATCATTATATTAGCTGCCTGTCCATCAGACTTTAAAGTTCTGTGTCTTGTCTATGAAGCTCTGAGTGGTTTATAACCAAAATACAGAACATTCGAGACCTCAGTACGAACCTTCCAAAATCCTTATGTCATTTGGATCCAGCTTTTTAGTTCACAGAGTCAGAACCAGACATGGAGAAGCAGCATTCAGCTTCTATGGTCCATATGTTTGGAACAAATTCCCAGAAAGCCTCAGATCAACTGAAACAATCCAGGTTTTTCCTGTTTGTTCTCATCTGAATTTTAATAGTTTTTACTTAAAGTCAAAAACTGCACAAAAACTTCTTTTGATCCTAATTTTTTTAAACTTGATGTTTAAATGTATATGTATCTAATGTTCTTTCTGTTTTTTGTTGTTTGTAATGTTAAATTATGCTTCTTATTTTCTGATGTTTTATTGTCTCTGTAAAGCACACTGTGTAAACAGTGTAGCAACAGGGTGATTCAGAGTGCTTTGAGTGCTTCCTGCTAAGATTTATTGGGGAAACTTATGTCTGAACTTATGTACTGAAAAATGCTTATATACTGTTATAAATCAGTTACTGGCTAATCAATAGGCTGATTTACACATGTCACAAACAGTGACAATAACTCAGGTTATAATGAAGTAAAACTATTAAAATTCTGCTTGTGTTTGGCAAAAATGAGCATTTGAATGGACACGGTGAAGGATGGATAGGGGCAACCCTACAAAGCAAATGAGAACTTCTTAAAAAAATAATATAAAGTTTCCAAGTTTCTTGCTTTTACATGTAAAGTATGGAATTCTAAATGATCACAAGACAATTAAATAAAAATATTGTGACACTCGCTGCTAATCACTGGAAGAAGCTCCAGCGTTCTTGCAACCATTAATTGGATTAATCAGTACAACAAATGAATGAATGTATTGAATTAAGATGTAAACTTCACTTTGTTCCCAAACATTGTTGATTGTTTTGACTATGTTCTTGTTTCTTAATGTGATTTAGGACTCAAGCACACAAAATAGAAACAGAAATACAAAGATTAAAACAGGGGAAAAAAGAAAAGAGCTAAAACAGCAATTCAATAAAGGACATGGAAAAAGCAGACAGACAAAGAAGGAAAGATAAAGAGAGGAAGAAAACAGAATTAGGAAGGTAAAACAAAGAGACAAAGTAAGAAAAAAGACAAGTAGACAAATACCTGATAGGTGACCTTCCCTGCATAGTGTTTCAGTGTGAACTCTGGCAATGGCATCTTTGGCCTAATATATAGTGGGTTGTTTCCATGGTGATAGTGGCACTTCTGAAGGAAGGTGTGGTCTGTTGCCTAGTGATAATTGGAGACGGTTAGTGGTTGGTGAGCCATGAAAACTAAACCCTTACATTAGCATCACATGCTGCCTGTCTGCATTCAGGAGATTCCTTCAGCCTCTTCTTCACATCACACTGTGTTCATATTTCACACTGAGCATCAGAGACCTTATAATGAATTTATCTCAATATGAAGTCTGTCAACTTCTCATATAAAGAGCTCAGAGAATAAAGATCGCAGCAGGTAGTCAGTTAAGTCAGCATGTGTAATAGCTTTGTATTGATCGGAGCTGGCCATGCTACAGTCTCTTGGTTGATGGGAAATCCAATAGTGAGATTTCTTTTAGTTTTATTATATTTCTGATGAAAACTACAGAATTAACTATTTGTATCATGAGTTATTGATGGAGATTCTTCACAGGACACTTTAATACTGCAAGGTCAGACCTTAACTGTAATCAAATCTAACTTTGTGACAAGCATGAACTTTACAAACACATGTCTTAGCAGAATGGACTATTGTGAACTTATAGAAAGTATCTTAATAGATTTTTTATTTTATTCAACATCTAATGTATTTTTATCTATTATTTTTCTTTTTATTTAAATTCTATCTGTGATTAAGCAATGGAAATTAGGGTTCATTTGGTTTAACAATTGAAAGTGTACCTGGGGGAAACCGCACTGATCATTTAATATGTGTAGTATCCCATGAGGCCTTGCAGCAATGAGATCAAGGACTCCTTGGTTGTTACTGAAGGGTTGCTGCTGCCACTCGATTTGCTCTCGCATATACTCCTCCTGTACAGTACAATTCAGCACATAAAATGAGACATGATCATGACACTCACAGCTTACTCATTTCTTCTTTTGCTATGCCCACTTCAGTTGCCAAGAGATAAAAAATATATACAAATCTGACAAAGATCTTTTAACTAAACAGTTAATATCTCGAAAGGGAACTTGATTACCTACGCAAAAAACAATGGTGCTTCAGCGATATAGCTGTAGGCTTATTGTTCACAAGGTTTTTACATATTTAAAATATCAAAATTCCATACTTTTCCACATTCTCAGAAAAATAAATAAAATTATTTCTGACATTTGCATAAATGTGTATCATTTAAATAAATCATAGAACAAATCATTTGTATTTCATATATGTTATGTATGTTCTCATGTCACCAAATAGTTCCCAGAAGATTTCATTTAGGAAATGTAGCTCATACAAACAAATAAAATCAAACCCTGATCAACTGAGTGTCACAAATCATTGTCACTCTTTTAACTCGTGCAGCCACATTATCCAAGCAAACGGAGCTGCATACACTAGTTCCTGGAAAAAAGGACTTCTGTTCATGTTTCCTGCCTGTTCCACATCCAGCAGATATTGCTTGAAAGTGGACAGCAGGGGGGCTGCACAATGGGAACAAATGAAGCCCAGATATGCAACTACTTTTAAGAAAACAAGCCAAAAAAACAAACAACAACCTCCCCAAAAAAACAAACAAAAAAAAAACCAACAACAGCCCAAAGTCACTGATAACCACACAGGTACACTGCCAGCTGCAATTAAAATGATTGAGCTCGTGGCAACTTTTCTTGAAACACATTGTAACTTTCAAAACATGTTTCTATACTTTTATTTATTGTCAAATTGTCAAAGTAAGTTTGTGTTATGTTTATTATATGTAAATTGCTTCATTTGATCATTCCTCTTTCAATTTATACTTTACTGTCACAATGCAAACAAGTAGAAACGATTAGTTATTTGTTTGTTTATATGCCTCATGTTATTTATATTCACATGAAAATGCTCCAAATCTGATACACAATGCAGACACATGCCAAAAACCTGAGGCAATGTGGGTGTATAATCCCAAAAGAAATTGATGTAGTGGAATCTAATTTTATGGTTTTCCTGACCTGCACCTCCTGGAAGACGATCTTGTTAAAGTAGAACTGCAAAGTTTCATTTGCGTAGTTAATGCACAGCTGCTCAAAACTGTTCACCTGTAGCTCCTGAAGAGTAAAGAGGGGAGACATTGGTGGTTGTGCAGCTTAACTGGCGTCATTCAGCTCAGACACACTGCTGAAGAGCATTAGTAGAAAAGATTCTTTTACAGACCTCAAATCCATATATGTCTAATATGGAAATGGAGAGGGCGTCATTGCGAGGGTAGACCCGTCCGTTGATGCGCTCTGTCAGCCAACTAAACAGCAGCGAATACAGGATCTTGGCAACGGCATCTCTATGAGAAACACACAATAAGGTTTCCATGGAAACAAAAAACCCGGTTCCTATGGAAACAGAGGACATCTGAAAAATCTCTTCCCCAGCCCTGACGTCCTTTGTCCTCACATGCCTCTACCAAAGATTTGAAGAAAATATTAGAGACTCTTCATTCTCCTTCTATAGTCTCTTGATATGATTTTTGAGAAGGGGTGGGGAAAAAAGGAATAAGAACTTTAAAAAGCCTTAAACAAGACAGTCAGAGAGGCTTCAGTGACAAGTTATTTGAAGAGCTTGGTCCATCATATATATTATCTAACAGACACTACTGTATACTGAGCCTCTTTGCAGTCACTTACCTGGCATCCACCGCACTCTCAACTGTCAGTGGAGTGTAGATCTTCTCTCTCACTGCATCCTAGCAGTGTTAAACACACGTTATTTTAATAACACTTATTTAGTGACTAATAATACCCATCTAAAAAGATTACATGCTGTGTGTGAGGGTGAGGTTGTGAGTCTGCTCACTGTAATTTTAAAGGTGACAGCTTTCTGCAAGTTCTCAGGTGAAATCTGCAGCAGCTCAGCTACCACCCTGATCTCCTGTGCACTAACCACCGATGCAACTTCCTGACCCTCAGCCTGCAGAGATGTACACACACACACACACAGAGGCATATGTGTTCATTATTACCATCAGCTATCAACATTATCATTACCACTGAACCGTGAACCTGACTGAGTTATGTATTATCATATTTATATGTGTGCATATTTTTGAGAATAAATGAAAGGGAGACCTGGTGTGGCTGGAAGTAGACATTCCCGAGATGAAGGACAGAGGACAAAAGTCTGTAGATACTGTTTAGTTCCTCTGGGGTGAAACACAAGATGTCCATGGCACTCAGCAACCGTTTAAAGTCTTCCCCATCATCCTTCCCCACAATGGTACAATTCCCTCCCTGTGCACGCACACACACACACATACACATACACACTGTTATCAACAACAACCTAATTACCCTCATATGCTTTCACTCTGATAAAAGAACACTTATCACCAGCTCACAGTCTTGTTTTTGCAAACTTCTAGGGATTTGATTCTCATCTTCCTACAGTGACATGAGAGTGGGATACGCTGGAATATCACTATTGAGGAAATAGCATGTATTTTTGACTATTCATTTAATAAAAAGGACAGTTTATTAATGAATTTGCTTTTTAAAATATTTCAGGGGTTAAAAGACACATAGAAGCTTGACTAAATCTTTGAAACATACTATTATTGTGCACTGGAGTGTTTAAGTGATTTAGCCATAAAACCACTAAATGTATAACCAGAATCAGCTTTCTAACTAACTGAAGTGAGCATCTTTACTGCTCATAGATAAAGTTTAGGTAATAATGTAAGGGTCAGTCCTATCACAAGAAAACAGAACAATTGTTTGTTTGTTTACATGTAAAAAATATAATAATGTCAAAATCCATGTTCCAAAATTGTAAAATAATTTAGAAATTCCTACAAAGCTCAACACTAATGTACTTAACATCATGCAGTGAGATGTGCATGCAGTGAGAGGGGCATGCAGTGAGAGGTACATGCAGTGAGAGGTACATGCAGTGAGAGGTGCATGCAGTGAGAGGTACATGCAGTGAGAGGTGCATGCAGTGAGAGGTGCATGCAGTGAGAGGTACATGCAGTGAGAG
>JBAMHV010000004.1:14204497-14221244 GCA_037177535.1 Pseudomugil gertrudae | reverse complement strand
GTGGTTTTCTGCAGACTCCGTGCAAAGCGTCTAGAAACTTGCATTGTGCGGGGGACCCCTCCCACATTAGAGGATCGTGACTTGTAATGGAAAAGCAGTTCAGTACAATATCGTACTGCCCGGGCCTGTAGAGTCGCGTCGCGCAGGTACTAATGGAAAAGCGCCTTAAGACTCAGTCAAGCTTCTACAACAACATATGGTGTCATACAGTTTCTTTTTTTAAATAAAGGGATTGTTTTTTCCAAATCAGTATCCAGCGGCTAACTAACAAATCATTTGTTACATGACAACAGTAAAGTTTATGTGGCCACAATGTACCTACACATAAGCTCTCAATTAATTTAAAACAGAAATATTAAGCATTAGTGAAAATAGTTAAGGATTAGAACTGAGATGAGTAAGCAAATCACTTTATAACAAGCTGATAAGAAATAACATCAAATCAACCCAACAGGAAATTAAAGAATCACCAGATATTTCATAAAATAAATTAGAAACTCTGTGCTAAGCAGTAAGTAATGTGGTTTGTGTGAGTGGCATTCATAAAAACACCTGATTCAGATAGAAGTAAGTCTCAGCCTCCTGCAGGTACAGTGCGTGCTTTTCATTTGGAGGAAGACCTGCCAACATCTCATAGAAGATGTGATAATTCCTCTCGG
The DNA here is from genome assembly GCA_037177535.1 of Pseudomugil gertrudae. NCBI lineage: Eukaryota > Metazoa > Chordata > Actinopteri > Atheriniformes > Pseudomugilidae > Pseudomugil > Pseudomugil gertrudae. The sequence goes on along the minus strand of JBAMHV010000004.1, from coordinate 14,220,585 downwards.
ATTTGGCCTATTAATGAAACACACACACACACACACACACACACACACAGAGACTTGAACAAGTCACTTGGATAGACAGTCAAACAAAGAGCTAAACAAAATACAGTGTTTTAGAGACATGGCTGTGGAAATTAAATGGTTTTACTGTCGACAAAGTCAGTTAAGAGATTTGTTGGACATGACTGGATAAAATGCATTGATGGAAAGAACTCGACTAGTCAAACACAGTGAAAGAAAGACATTACTCATGTTGTGTGACTCTACAGTCTCATCTTTCTCACAATGAGTCATTTGTAAGAAGACTCTACTTGACCTGCTGTGTGCGTGTCTATGTCTTCTTGTGTTTTTTACCTGAAAGACAATGCGGGACTTCTCCAACAGGTACTGAGACGTTATGGCACCACTGATTACACCCCTGGTAAATTGTGCACAGGCAGGCAGACAAAGACACATTCACACACAGTGAGGCTGAGTTAAGTAACAGGTCATGAATGTGTAATGTATTTGGATATTCCATGTCACAGTTCTACTTGAAAATCAGCTAATCAGCTAACTGTGCCACTGGGACATATTAGCACATTAACTGTTCAGCCTAAAATATATATCTGTATTTCAGAGCAAATTAAATATAAGTGCTGTTTCATAGTATAGTGAATGTTCATGTTGATTTAAGACACACAACACCAAAATTTCATTTCAAGGATAAATGATTAATACAATAAGGGTTCTGTGTAAATATTATTTAAAGGGATACAGTCACAGTGGTAACACACTGCCAAATCAATCAGCTATTTTTGTGTATCAATTTGGGTATTTTTTAAGCTGACAGGCAATTTGGAGAAGGAAAACTTCCTCTTAAAATGAAAAATAAAAACCATCAAGCAGAATTCAATTCAGGAAAGACAATGTGATGTAATGTAACAGAGTTTGGTCTTATAATATTGTGCTATATTTGTGTAAGAACACAAAAAGGCCAACATTTTTTTTTTATCTAACACACAGAAATTATTGGTTTTTTTATATTTTCCTTATAACTGTCAGTAAATGCTGCTGCTACTCACTCTTCCATGTAGATCTGCGTGTATTTGCCAAAACGTGAAGAGTTGTCATTGCGCACTGTTCTGGCATTCCCAAAAGACTCCAATAGGGGCGTGGCCTCTAGGATCTGATCAATCATCACATAGAACAATGTTACCAAAGCTACCTTCTACAGGATTGATGGTTATCATTGAAGCAGAATGCTTTACCTCTATCTGGTGGAAGATGTTGTATGATAAACAGAAAAAAGAGTGGCAAAAATTCCTTAGATAACCACACTATATACTTACATTTTTACATAAAGACAAAGACGTGGTTAATGTAAATCTACCTGCTGTGTGACGTTGCGTTTGTGATGTATGGCTGTCAGATAACGCAGGATCAGTTTAGTGGCTTCAGTCTTCCCTGACCCACTTTCGCCACTAAAAAAAATACAAATTATTTTCTTAAGTGTATGTTTTAAAATATGTTTTCTTTCTGGATAACTACTGCTATAGAATTATATCAGTAGAAATATCTATAAAAAATGAATGCTAATAATAAGTTAAGTTTTTATTCCTTAGTTAACCTAAGATGCAAATACAAAGGAAAGATAAACAGAATGTTTCATTATGACTCAAAAAGCAAATAAACATAGAAACAAAAGAACAATAAAATCTAATGGGTAGTAAAAAGCTAACTCAATCTACAGTTTCCTAAAATAAGAAAAAGAATCAATATAACCTAATCAACAGCTAAAACAATAATACAATGTTAAATAATAGCAGATGACTTGCTATATTCAAGCAATATTCAGTATTCAAACAACTTGTCAGGATTTAGAAAAACATAAATGCACATGAAATAAACATTTTATTCAAGATTTATTTAAATCAAAAGAAAAACTTCTGTAACAACATTTTATACCTGATCACAATACACTGGTCCTTTTTGGCATCCATCATGGTCGTATATGAGAGATTAGCAATGGCAAAGAGGTGACTGCAACATAATGGAAGGTTTTTTTAATCAAAAAGTTGTTTGTGGGTTGAAGGATTGTGTTCACTCTGTATGTCTGTTGAACAAAGAAGTGAAGTGGTAGTGAAATCAATAACTAAACTCTCCCTTGGCAACCAACCAAAAACAGTGTAACACTACTCTCTTACTAACACCTGAGAGTGCTGGCATTTACACTTCTGTTTACCACCTAGCTGCACTACTCAGCCCAGTTACGAAACATGTAGACACATGTAGATCAAGAGTTCAAGCACACATGGTCTTAGGGATCCCAGTCAGAGTCTAAGAAGAAATGTTTAAAGTTTGGCGTTTTACTAAACTCAGCCTCTACCTAACCAGCATCTGATTATTCATCTATAAATTACACATAGTAAGATAATATATTATGACTCGAATAAGACAGATGTGTTCATCTAAGTTAGTACAGTAGTGTAAGAATACATTTTAAAATGCCGAGCTTACCAACAGAAAGACAGACTGAACCCATTATTTCCTTATTTAGGATAAAAAAACCGGTGGACTAAGGCCACACATACACACACACACACACACACACAAACACACACATTCCAAGATCTTACGGAGGGTTGTCACTAAGACCATGGCCTTCATACTGAAGCACCATGTCTGTGCCATAAATGTTGAGCAACTTGTACGGGTTCACAGACACCAGGATGCTGCCTATGTAAGTCTGGGGAGAAGCAAAAAAGAAAAAACAGGAGAGAACAGTAAATGAACAGATACATCTAGCAGTAAATTAATTATATCGATTTAATATGTGATCATATTGGTTATTTAATTTACATAATAGAAATTCAGCATACGTATATAAGTTCTTGGTCAAAGCGCTTCTTCAAGTTCATCAGAATTGTAGTTTCATTCAGCTCCCTGAAATTAAACCCAGAGGAAATTAAAACACATCCAGTGAGCACATTTTGTGTCCTCAAGCAGCATTCCCAAACTCAATTTCACATCAAGTTTTAATCACACTTCAAAGGCAATCAAAATCTCTCCAACTTCTTGAAAACTACTGTTGAAATAACACAATTATCTCATTCAGACTGAAGGGATTTACTGCAGGTTATGTAGATGTAGGAAAGTATGGCATTTTAATAAACTAATCAAAGACACTGTGCGAGTATTTTCTATTTTTAAATACACAAATTTTTAAAGAGCATTAAAAAGAGCATCCTAAGAATCTTTTTTACATCATTGGAAAAGGTCACTAGGTAAAGGAAAGATGGTTGAAAATTTTAACGAGTTAGGAAAAATTGACTGCATTGCAACAATTATCTGCCAGTAATTTACGCTAAGCCATAAATATTTGTCTTAGTCAGCAGTGTAGAAACAAAAGGCTGTTTAAATTATATTTCACATAAGACAATTTACATATTTTGTCTAATGTTCTCTCATCATAGTTTCAGAAAGTGTATATGCCACATATGATGGCAGGGACCAAAAATGAAAGGGACCCCATTATCGAAGTTAATTATTCAAAAAGTAAATGCCAGAAAAGTGAAAGACAATAACAGGACAGTAATAACTTTTGGGTTGAAAATTGCAGGCATGACAAACTATCGAAGGAAAACCCCTTTTTGTTTGATAAAGAATTGATTATTGTTTCCTATGCTAGATGATAACAAAACACTGAAACTCTTCGTAAAAAAACGGATCGGCTTTTACCATGGCTGATATTTCCAGGTCATTTCACACTGTTAGGAACTTGCCCGAGCAAAAAAAAAAAAAAAGACTATTCAACTGGACCCATTATAATAGCTGCTTGAGGAAACTGAAGGAAAATGCCCTGAGATGAACTGCGTAGCTTTAAGCTTGAGCCTTAAAATGCTTGACAGAGTGAACGAGCAACAAGTCTTCTTGTTCTGGATTTTGCTTACGGGAGTTGTGTCATGTCCTCCATTCCCTCCGCCCAGCGTTTAACCCTGTGGCTTGTTGTGGGCATGCTTACGATAGAGTAGATCTGGACACACATATTAGTACATCATTAGCACAACAAAATCACATGACATATCCATGTTGTTTGGGGACTTCACAAGGACATTTTGTGGTAGTTCAACATTTTACGCATATCTCTATATCTTTTTATTTTTTAGAAAATCGAGACTTAAATTGCACAAACAAAAAAAGATTTACATTAATATCCAAAAGAAATATAAATCTGAATACCTTGTCATACCAGCTTTGACCTGGAACATTTTCTCTATTGGGGGTCCAATCTACATTTTGAATCTTTCCATCCACAATATGAGGAGTTGGCGAATATCCCTCCAACAATCCATCTTCTCTATACATAGACCACTTGGACAAGTTCTGTAGTGTCCCATGTGGTAAAACCCTTTCTGCTGCCCAAACATCCTCCCCACCGTCACCTCCTCCGTGAGCATTTCTGGCCCAGTGACCAGAGCGTGGGCCATACGGAGGTATCACAGCATAGCGATTGTCCTCTCCCTGCAGTCCCATCGGCACACTGTATGAGGCATAACGAAGCTGCTGGTTTTGGATGGCATCAGACACTCTTGGATTGTGAAACCTTCGTGTGAGAAGGGAGCCATCTGGCAGCCTGTGGGACAAATGGAAGTATTGTTTCATACTACATGGGTTAAAAAGTCACATTTATTAGCTTGACACTTCTGTTTTCTGTAATAATATTGCTGTACTACACATAGACAGGTCTATTTAGTCATCTGTCCTATTTTTTATTTCCTACCTTAAATTGGCACCACGCAGATCACCAGCGTGAAGTGCAGAGAAAACATTGGGACTGGTTGGCTTCGGTGCACCTGACAGTACGGAACTTTCTGAGAGATGATAGAGATTTGCAGAACGAAGTTCTTTATTTTGCCTAAGAGCAGCTGCCAGGTTTGGCGTGGTGGGCTTCTGGCCAGGGGTAAACAGAGAACCCTCAGGGAGCTGGAATGATGCACCACGAAGGTTCTCGTTCATAAGTGCCTGCAAGTTGCAGAAGAAAGACTCCCAAGTTAGAATATCTTGAAGATCATGGCTGCTGTATTTTACTTTCCTAAAGAGATAATTAATAAAAGTTTTAACTAACTGTGGCTGCTACAATTAGTTTACTTTTGACAAGCACAGGGAACAAATTAGATCAAAGAGAGCAAAAGAAAATAAAGAAGCATGTTAGCAAAGTAAAATGAATTTAACAGGAACATACTTTAGATAGGTTGGGGCTAACGGCTTTCCATGGGTCAATAACGATGGTACCATCAGGCAGGGCATATGACACACCCCTTAGGTAAGGATTCTGCAGGGCAGCGGCAAGGTTCGGGCTCTTAGGTCTCCTTGGATCCAATATCATTGTACCATTTGGGAGGGTAAATGAAGCGCCTTTCAAGGCCGGGTTACTGAGAGCCTGAGTATTACAACAAATGATGTCAGTGAAGGAGACCGTAGACTTTAAACAACTGCAATATAACTGTCTTAAAAATATTAAAGTAGTAGATTTGATTGTCAGTTATTAGAAATAAAAGAACATCACTAGTTTTGGAGGATTTTTGAAATCTTAATAGCGTGCTCTCATAAAATAAACTCCTACTATATAGTGAAGGAAAGAGGGGAGATGAGATTGTAGTAAGACATTTAATATCTAATAGAAACAACAGCAGGTGAAATGTTAGAAAAAAAATAGAAAAACATCTAAGAGATCTGAATCCATCATTAACCTTAGCCAGGTTTGGTGATATAGGCACATTGGGGTCTCGAACGCCCTCTGGTAGTGTAAAAGAGGCATTCAGTAGTGAGGAGTGTTGGAGGGCCCTGGAAAGGTTTGGAGATACAGGTCTCCGTGGATCTATGATGATAGTGCCATCAGGCAGGGTGTAGGAAGCACTCTTTAGGTAAGGGTTTTGAAGTGCTGCTTTAAGGTCTGGGGTCTTTTGTGTCCTGGAGTCTATCACAATGGTCCCATTGGGGAGAGAGTAAGAGGCTCTGCGTAGAGCTGGATTGTTTAGGGCTTTGCTGAGGTTTGGGGAAATGGGTTGCTGAAAAAGCAGACACAGTACCAGAAAAAAAATTATTAGCACTAACTACACATTCAACAAATGTAACATAGGGAAATGGATAACAGCAATAAGATAACATCTATTTTTTAGCCAAGGACTATGATTCATGGGTTACTTGCTGTCTAGGATCTATAATGGTGCCATCAGCGAGAGTATATGAAGCAGCCTTGACATCTTGGTTTTGAAGCGCTCCATAAAGGCTAGGTGACATTGGCCTCTGAAGTGCACGAGGATCCTGTTTGTGGAGAGATGAAGAGTTATACAAGAATTTTAATTATCATAGAACTGTAATTAATAACAAACACAGCCACTTTACACAGCCTCAGGAACAAAACCCTTCATCATTTATTTTTGCATTATAAAAATATTTTTCATTTAGTTTTCATTTTATTTACCCTTTTTTTAAATCTACCTTGATAACGGAGCCATCCGACAACATATATGAGGCACCACGGACTTGTTGGTTCTGCAGTGCATGGCCAAGCAAAGGAGAGGAGCGTGGATCTGAATAAGGTGATGCCAAGGTCCCATCTGGCAGCCGGAATGATGCATGCATTAACTGTGGGTTTTGCAATGCACTTCCCAACATTGGTGAAGTGTGTCCACGTGAGGGCTGTCTAAGGTGCAAAGATGTCTGATAAGATGCTTGGCTGAGATTTGGGTTCTGTTGAAGAGCATAGTGAAGGTGAGGTGGATTACGTCTTTGCATCATAGGAGTTCCCAAAGCAGGAACGTTCTGCAAACCGGATCTGTTTTGCAGGGCATCCTGAAGCAATGGTGGTGGGCCAGGCTCAGAGATATAATCATATGGAGTAACAACAGTTGGTCCGTATAGTGATTGTAACTGTGGAGTCCTATAAGAAGCCAGGCCCCTTAGTGCCTGACCATGTCTTATGGCTCCAGAGAGCATTGGAGATGAAGGTACAGATGGGACATATGGAGACTGAGGTCTCTGAATTTGAGACACATAGGATGCTTCTTTTAGTGCCTGGTTTTGCATGGCTCTGGACAGCATTGGGGAAGTAGGTGGCAGAGGTTGCTCAAAAGATGACCCCTCTCGTAAAGCCTGATTTTGTAGAACTCCAGACAGAATGGGAGATGGAGGGGCCATTGACTGCTCATAAGGTGACATTGGTCTCTGCAGTGAGGAAGCATAGGATGCATCCCGAATGGCTTGGTTTTGAACTGCAGCAGACAGCATAGGAGATGAAGGAGCATAAGAGCCTACTGATTCCATACCCATTTCCCCCATGCCCATAATTTGGGCTGAGTCTGGGGCAAAAGGAGATGGGAATGAGGCCTGCTGAATCGTCTGGTTCTGCAAAGCACCAGATAACATGGGAGAGGAAGGGGCAACAAACTGATGTGACTGTTCAATGTAAGGATCTGCAATTGGGCTTGCCAAATACATTTCTGGTGTCAAGGTGGGGGAATGAACAGAATGACGAGGTAAAAGGGGGGAAGACTGACGAGAAATTCGAGGAGAGAGGCGTGGGGATCCAGGGTGAGGCATATGTTTAAGGGAGAGTTGGGGGGAGGCAGGGGGCATCCTTCTCATGGACTGCTGGGCCATAAAAGGACGTCCTCGAGCAATAGGGCGAGGAGGTACTCGCCCAGATTCCCTTCTCCCTAAGGGAGCACGATGAACCATATGAGGGGAATGGAAAGGAGAGGAGTGGAGGGAAGAGTCTATTGTAAGAACAGAAGATCTATTACTTCTTATGGATGAGGCACGGAACGGACGCACATTTTGGGTGGGTGGGGGAACTGGGCGTCCTCTGAGGCCCATGGGCGACGGTCTCACAGCACCTAAAGGAACAGTTCCCCCCATCTTAGGCCTGGTCAATGGTGTGGGGTCCCTCAACAGGCGAGTTGAACGACGGGAAAGTGTGGGAGATGTTGGAGCTGGCCGGGGTGCTGTAGGGGATAAACTACGGTGAGACGGGGAGGGAGAGGGTCTTCTACTGAGACGTGGAGAGAGAGCAGGAGGTGACATGCGTCCAGGAGAGATGGGTGGAGAGGGTAAACCTCGCACCCTTCCCTCACCAAGTGGGCTCCGGGCAGGAGTAGGAGACTGTGGGGGACTTTGATTTCTCATGGAAATGTGGGGTGATGAAGGTGGGGAATGCCGCCTCATTGACATTCTTGGTGAGGCTGGAGGACTACGCCGAATCATGGAGGGGTGGGAAGAGTGGTGAGGTGAGGGTCCTCGAGCCAAGGAAGACTGTGATCTTTGAGGTTGCATTCTCCTGTGAGCAAGCGGAGACATGATAGGTGAGGCAGGAGGTGAGATCCTTTGAGGCATAACAGATGGGGGTCTTTGAGCATTAACAAATCCACCCCTCATGGATGGCTGTGGTGATGGGCGGTGCCTTTGTGCAACCATGGGAGAGGATAATGGGGAAGGTCTAGCAATGGGATGGCGTTGCATCTGTGGAGAGGGCAGGATGACAGAACGGCGGGATGGAGTTGGTGAGGGCTGCATGTGACGTGCAGAGAGAGGAGACATAGTTGCTTGTTTAATAAGCATGGCTGATGGTGTTGGTATAGAAGGGGGTCCATAACCCTGCTGCATCATTGGGTCCGGCATCACCTGTTTCAAGAACAATGAAAACATTAAAAATTAAAGCGTACAATAAATAAAGGGTAGCATGAATAAACTCTGTAATGATACCATTAATTGGTATTCAAAATGGTTTGGCACTATTAAAAACAGTATAGTGTTTGATATAAAAAAAATGCTTCCAATACAAATTGAGACTCCTAGACTATCAGCTACACCAGAATAGCATATAATTGTTCCAATGAGTTACATTTATCTAATTTGTGGTCCACAACGGTTTAATAGAGACCAAAAAAATCTGACCTGACTGCATTCACTAAATGTCTTTTGGATATTTATTATTGGCTGCTGAAAAGAAGACATTTTGTCAAGCTAACAAGAATACTTTAAACTACTCTACTGGGCAGTGTCATTTAAGATATTGGTTCTACCTCATGCACAGAAGTAATAACATAGCAGACCTGTACATTACCTGTGTTGGCATCATTTGTGGAGACATCTCTTGCTGAAACATCAACTGCTCTTGTGGGAATGTCATTTGCTGAGGCATCACCTGTTCTTGTAGGGACATCATTTGTTGGGGTACCATCTGGTCCTGTGAGAACATCATTTGCTGAGGCATCACCTGTTCTTGTAGGGACATCATTTGTTGGGGTACCATCTGGTCATGTGGTGACATCATTTGCTGAGGTATCACCTGGTCATGTGGTGACATCATTTGCTGAGGTATCACCTGGTCATGTGGTGACATCATTTGTTGGGGTACCATCTGGTCCTGTGAGAACATCATTTGCTGAGGTATCACCTGGTCATGTGGTGACATCATTTGATGAGATATCATCTGGTCTTGTGGTGACATCATTTGCTGGGGCATCATCTGCTGCTGTCGCAAAATCTGTGTTGTTGTCATTTGGGGGGACATACTCTGTTCTTGATGAAATATCATCTGTTGCTGTGGTAACATCATTTGCTGCTGTGGAGACATTGTCTGCTGTTGTGGTGGCATCATCTGTTGCTGTGGTGACATCATGTGTTGTTGAGGAGACATTGGTGTCTGACTTGGTGCAAGAAGAATCTGATCTTCATATTGGATGTCTGACATGTCTTCAAATTCTGGATCAGGTGGTAATGTAGGTGGTGGAGGCATAGGAACATCAAGACGTTCTTTACCAAATAAACGCACTTGAGGTCTAGGAACTCTAAATTTAATGTCACCCTGATGAACACCACCAGTATCATTGCCATATTGATTAACTTGGCCTGCATACTGGTCCCCATAAAGGGCCTGCGTCTGATCAATACCTTGTCCTGTAAAACCAAAGCCCTGCTGGCTTCCTGATGGGAATCCAATTGTCGACCGAGAGCTGAAGTCTTGGTAGGGTATGCCAGCATCCCTATAGCTAAGCTGATAATCTGTGGGAAATCCCTCTGGCATTCCCATAGTAGCCATATTAGGGTTATCATAATAAGGTGTTTGCCCATTGTCATAGAAACCCATTTGTGCATCTCCATAGTAACCTCCCTGATCACTTTCCCCATTATAACCTTGAGTTTGAGGATCAAGAAATCCATCAGTCTCCCCTCCATATAATTCACCCATTAGAGCATAATAGCCCAAAGTCTCATCACCATACATGCCTGGATATTGCTGGTAACCATGGAGATCAGCTTCCTGGTGACCATAGAGGTCTTGGGTAGAAGAATTAGGGTTATAGTAATCCACCATTCCATCATCATAAAAACCACATTCAAAATATTCTGCATTTGCATCATAGAGCCCCTCTTCCTCATAGTACCCCAAATCTTGATAATCAGGCCTTTCAGCCCCAATGTCATAGTAACCAAACTGATCCTGGCTTCCATATGCTGCTGCATCCTCTCCATAATGATCATCATATCCTCCATAAACTTTCTGATGGTCAAATTGCTGGTTGAATCCATACATGTCATCTCCATGCTCATAACCTCTGTTATAATAACCGTGAATATTCCGTCTGGACCTGGATTGTCTGCTGCCCGCTCTATGACCACCCCAGGTTTGATGTCCTGAATGTCCTCGCATTTTGGTGGACAGGAAGCGTTTCGTCAGCCAGTTAGTTGCCGCTGCAACTTTACCCAGTAACATGCTACTGTTCTTGAAATCGTCGGCTGGTCCAGCACCATCCTTTTTTCTGAATAAATCTTTAAAAAAGCCCCTCTTTTTCTCATTTGATGTTCCTCCCAAACGAAGAAGCATATAGGTTGGCCTTTTCCCATCTTTTGCTGCTGCCTTCTCTTTGGCCTCCTTCTCCTTTTTTTTCTTTTTGCTTGTCTTAAACCTCATCATGAATCGAGAGGTATTCTTTAATATTGACTTACGGCGTTTCTTCTTAGCAAGTCGGCTTTTTCTTTTACCCAAACGTAGGAACAGACGTGATGTGCTCTTCAGCTTTTTGAAGCTGTTCCTGCGCCTCCTGAAGCCAGAGAACTTCATAAACATCCTGGACATGTTCTTCAAACCTTTTTTAGGAATTTCCTTTGGTGGAACTTCGGGAGTTTCCTCTTTCTTTTTGCCTTTCTTCTTTGCATCAGGGTCAGACTTCCCTCCTTTATGTTGTCGGTCATCTTTACCTTTCTTTTTGGATTTGCTGTGAATTTCTTCGTCCTCATCTTCTTCATCTTCATCTTCATCATCTTCATCCTCCTCCTCAGAGTCATCCCCACGTCTAGACTTTCCCCCTTTCTTTGCTTTACCTCCCTTGCCTCCTCGCCCTTTCCCTCTCTTGTCAACCTCTGAATCCTCCTCTTCCTCACTGAAATCTTCATCCTCCATCTCATCACTCAGCAGCTCCTCTTCTTCCTCCTCAGACTCCACTTTCTTACCTTTCCCTTTGTCTTTCCCTTTCTTACCGTCATCTTTTCCTTTGTGTGGCTCTTCCTTTCCCTTCTTCCCTCCTTTCTTATCATCCTTTCCACCTTTCTTGTCATCCTTTCCGGCTTTCTTGTCATCCTTTCCAGCTTTCTTGTCATCCTTTCCTCCCTTTTTATCATCCTTCCCTTTCTTGTCCTCCTCTTTCTTTTTTTCTGGTTCAGGTTTACCACCCTTCTTTGTGTCCTTTTTAGTGTCCTTCTTGCCAGGCATTTTGACAAGTGGCTAGGAGCACAACATGCCCTCTGCACAGGATACAATGAGCTGACCCTAAAATGTACAGAGAACGACATAAATAAATCTTGCAAGTCAAAAATCAGGAAGTACATATTTAAAATAATAAAGAAAATGAGTTTTTAAAATTACAAACAGTATCAGGAACCCACCTTTAGAAGATTTCTTCTTTTAAATAAGCCCTTATACATGTGGTAAATGCACTATATGTAGGTTCAGTTTGAGGACAGGTCCACCTGGCCAAAGCAGCACTACACTGCTTAAATCTAGTCCCCATGAAGGCCTCTGTTCAGATATACAAAAGAATAAAGTTAGGAATCATTGTACACACACACACTTTTCCATAAAACACAGAAATACTCTGTTGTTCAAGTCTTGAGCCACCTTTCTTTGAAGTTTGACATGCAATCCCTCATTGTAATGTTATCCCTTTCTCTGAGTTATTTAGTTTTTTCTTTGGATATGGCCCCCCCTTTTTTTACTCACTTTCAGTTCTGCACTCGTACCTGAACATTTCCACAAATGTTTCTTTTGTTTGTTGAACTTTTTAAAAGCAACCTATGACACAATCACCCTGCACTTGCAAAATAAATTACGCAAAAACCGGACTGAAAATGGGGATGAATACGCCATAGAGACAGCACCTCAACATTTTTAAAGCAGAGAGGGATCATCTTGACAGAGAAAACACCAAAAGGCAGCCAACATCCAAGAAAGAGCTTTGAAATGTCATTCTAAGCCTGATAGAATTTTCCTGTATTATGTGAAAAATCACAGGAAAGTCTGTCTAAAAGCATTTGGAATACATGAAGAATAAAAGTAGCCATTAAAAATATTTACTTACAAATTTGGTCTTATATTTCAATTCACTTTTACATATATTTGAAAAAAACAGCCTCTCGCCAGTTGTGAGCTGGGATTGGCTTTAGCCCCCCCCCCCCCGACCCCATTCAGGGACAAAGCGGTAGAAAATGGATGGATAGATGAAAAAAACAATCCCAAATTCTATTAATCATTTTTGTGGTAAAATACAAGAGAGAGGGCTCAGAATTTGTGCACAGTGGTTGAATTAACCCTGAGATTTAAACCCCTAACCCATTTAGGAATCTTGTTAAATATTGTTAGCTATCATTATTTAATAAGGGGTAGCATTTAATCACAAATTTAGTTATTAAACACTTCAGGTGGAGTGACCACCATGTACTGTCTGAAAACATCACTTTCCACTTTAAGACTTGCTTAAGGTTTTTAACTCCTCAAGCTTAAAATAAAATTTACAACAATCTTTAAAGAGTGCTGTAAACTAATTTGCTCTATGTTTAGTAAGCCATGATTTTGAACACCTTGTATACATCTGAATCTGTCTATGTATGCCAAATATCAAATATATAGGTAAAGTTAACCTTACTAGACACATAAATACCTTATTACTGTATTCTTTTTTATAATTTCCACTGCTATGCAACATTAGCTTTCTGTAAATATTACACACAAACATTAAAAACACAAAAACTCCAAATAAAGCTCTACCCTCGTTGTGGTTCAGTCTTTCTACTGCAAACTTGCAGCTAAAGTCAGCTTCTTATGCCAGTGTTTCCACCTTCATTCACCGAAGCAACTTTCCACCAGTCACTTCCACTTCCATGAGAAACAGTACTAAGAGTAAGTCCAAGGCTTGTCAAATCTTCAAATCTGTTGTATAATGAATACACGGCTCTTCTTTAGTAGTCAAAATAGAAAAAAGTAACAAACAAAAAGGAAATAATCTTGGCCAAATTCTCTAGGTCACAAGGAGCTTCTTCTGCTGACCTGTCTTTTGTTATTCACTACAGCACATACCCTCATTCAACACGGCACCCTGTTCACACTGCCCTCCACAGTGTGTGTGACAGTTTGTGTGCGTGTAAGTGTGTGAGAAAGAAAAAAAACGGGCAGGATGAGTCGCCTGTTTGTGTGCGTTTGCATGCACGTACATGTGTATGTGTGTTTGTGTGCGTGCCTGGACAGTTACTTGTGATGTGTTGTAGAAGGAGTCTTAATTTGTCATCTGGCTCTACAGGTGTAACATGAGATCTCAGAGCGACCGAGGGGGCGGGGCATAAATAATACAAAAGGTCCAGTGAGAGAGATACAAAGAAGGAGTGATCGACATCAATGCAAAAGAGAAGTCTGATTGGAAACAAGATGTAATCAAATCAATGAATATCAGTAAATAACTATCCTAAATTTGTGTGCATGAGATGCCACGATAACCTGGACGTGGTCTACTCCTAGATTTGCTCTACCTTTCTTCTTGAGTTATCATGTTTAGCCATGTATGATATTTTAATACATGTATTTGTATGAAATCTTTTAAGCAGCCTTGAAATGAGCAATGCAGTCCCTCATGAACTAACTTCCACATACAGAACTGCAGGAGCCAGGCAGCAGAAACACTGACTTCTTAGAGATATGACGTCTTCCCTCTTGGTATCAGTGACAGAGGATTGACTCACAAACACACATACACATAGAGTCACAAGCAAAGGATCGGTGACAGGGCTGTGATTATTAGTGCAATCAACCAAATTATCTTTCTTCCACAGGGAAAGGGTCAGATTGCTAGATCTGTCCTGCTACACAAAGTAGGTGTTAGGTTGCCCGATCCTGATCTTTTGGAAAGTCTATCTGATCATTACCAACCAGCAAAGAGCACAGCAGGGTTTGCATGTGTTCACATCATGCTCATAAGGATTCCTTAAAAAGACAAGATGATGGTGAAAGAATATTTCTTCTTTCCCCACAGTTTGTTTCTGACTGCATATGAGCCTTTGAATAAAAATTAAAAAACCTTTTCAAATGTGTAAAGCTCTGAGCTGCAGCCAGCCTCCTTACTCACTGCAGCTGCTGGCAGGTGGTTCACCATCTTTTGATAGAATTTTTTAAAGGAACCAAGACAGGATAATTGGGATACATGCCTTGGAGAACAATGCTGAATTATGGCAGAGGTGGACTTGATGAGGCTCATCAAAAACATCCGGGTCCTGAGGGGAAGCAAGAGATCATTTTTGTCACTTAACACACAAACTGAAAAAACACACACACAAACACACAGCAATCTGCTGCTATCTAGTGGAGCAGCACTACACCTGCAGCACCTACTAACCTGGAGCTGGTTGAAGGTGGCCAGGCAAGTTCACATAAAGCTTGTCCACTACACAGTTTCATAAGGTTGTTCTTCGTGATTTTATTAGGCTATATTTTATAATGTGTGGCAATGAGATATCCCGCACTATCAAACTACTACAGAAATATCTGTTATTTAGGGGTGATGAAGAAAATCCAAAGCTTAGTGCAGACTGAACAGGGTGGAGTTGTGGATCCATACTCCCCAAAAGCTTACCTCTGCTACGATACATCCCACTTTAGGAAATTCTCACGTCACTGGTGCTCCATAGTCACGTCTCCCCATCCTCTCACAAGGTCAAAACGTGGGGGAAAAATAAAAAAAAGGGGGAAAATGTCCCCCAAAATGTAAACAAATCCCTTTTGCAATGTCCTAATCTTAATTTGCCTACTTACACAGCTTACCTGCTCCTCTGTCCAAACAGAAAGCAGTTAGTCTGTCTGCAGGGAGGAAAAGTGTGCCGCTGGGAACGGAGGATGAATATTTTACGACCGCTATTCTTCGGCGGCCGGCCGGGGGCTTGAGTTCCACACACTCCGGTGAGAAGTGATGAGCTCCGTGGGTGGGCAGTACCCTTCATAAACACTGTGAGACACACTGATACAGACACACTGATGTAGAAACAGTGTAGGTAAACTTTAGACACATCAAATTTATTATTTTGTTAGAAAAATATAACTGTTTTCTTATAGCTACAACATGGCTCAAAATCAAACTATCAAAAAAAAAAAAAAAAAGATGGCGGAACTATAAAAGAAAAGTAAAAAGTAGGGTAACTGTTGTGCTTAGTTGTTAAGCCTGTATTATACTGTAGTGAGAAGGGTGGAGTGGATGAGAAGGAGAGAGTGACTGGGAGCAGTGATTTAATTAAGTGGCAGCACCTGGTGAGTGAGAGCATATAGGGACCTGAGTGAGTGAGAGAGAGTCCTCTGGGGAGTGGAGCTTGGTGAGCGTGAGACGCTACCAGACTGATCCAAGCAGCCGCAAGGGCTCAAGGACTGTGGTGGGAGGTTGCCGATCGTAGCCGTTTAGGGCTGCCGGCGGCGAAGATAGTTAGTGGGGCTTTAGGGGAAGGTCGCTGCGTTAGGCAGGGACAGCAGCAGCTAGAGGGGACTTCATAGGAGCCCGAACTTCCACTCTCCAGCTGAG
>JBAMHV010000004.1:14184368-14200094 GCA_037177535.1 Pseudomugil gertrudae | reverse complement strand
CATCCATCCATCCATCCATCCATCCATCCATCCATCCATCCATCCATCCATCCATCCATCCATCCGTCCGTCCATCCATCCGTCCGTCCGTCCATCCATCCATCCATCCGTCCGTCCGTCCATCCGTCCATCCATCCATCCATCCATCCATCCATCCATCCGTCCGTCCGTCCGTCCGTCCATCCATCCATCCATCCGTCCAACATCCGCATGTGTCTTCATTCTCCCTCTAATGCACCATTTCTTCTCTCTATAATGAATCTGAGAAACATCCATCTGCTTTTTGCCTCGTACTGCTGCATCTGGGTACCTCCTCCTCACCATTATAATATCCATCATAACACTTTGATTCCTGTCACAGAGCAATGATTTGACTTTAAGGTTCTTTTAGTTGTTTATAAATGTCTTAATGGTCTTGGGCCTTCCTATTTATCAGGTCTTCTCTTAGATTATGAACCCTCATGGATTCTGAGGACCTCTAGTACCGGCCGGCCTCTTAGTCGTTCCTAAAGCCACAAAACCATAGTTCCACCACCCTGGCTTTTGACTGTAGAACAGCCTGCCAGAGAGTTTCAGGGCCGAAAAAACTGTTGATGTTCTTAAAAAGAGGCTCAAGACGTACCGTTTTAGCTTAGCTTTTAATTTGAATTTTTGTTTAGTAATGCTTGGTTTAGTAATTAATATTAGTAGGCTTTATGACATTATCTTTATTTTTATTAAATACTTAAGGGATTTCCTATAATAGTCCTCTTTTCTTGAAGGTGAAAGTTACTAATGATCTTCAAAAAACTCCTGTCTTTTCTTATCTTGTTAGCTCTCAGCTCAGTGCTGACCAATACTTTTCACACTATACAGGTTTCCTTAAGATAATATCACCAGACAACATGGTATAAACTTTCATTGCTATGCAGATGATACTTAGGTTTGAAGCCTGATGAAACCAATCAGTCAATTAAATTGTCCTAAAGACATAAAGATTGATCACTCTGAACTTCTACTTTTAAACTTAAACAAAACTGAGATTGTTGTATTTGGACCTGAAAAACTAAGGACTAAATTGTCTAGCTTTGTAATTAATCTGAATGGCATTAATTTGGCTTCCAGTTCTATAGCTTGTGTTGCTTTATTCTCTGATGTACGTCGCTTTGGACAAAACTGTCTGCCAAATGACTGTAGAATATAATAGAATAGAGTAGAATAGAATAGAATAGAACAGAACAGAACAGAACAGAACAGAACAGAACAGAACAGAACAGAATAGAATAGAATAGAACAAAACAGAATAGAATAGAATAGAATAGAATAGAATAGAATAGAATAGAATAGAATAGAATAGAACAAAACAGAATAGAATAGAATAGAATGGAATGAGGAACCTTGGAGTTATTCTTGACTATGATTTGTCTTTTGGCTCACATTTAAAAGAAGTTTCTGGAACCGCTTTCTTCCACCTACATAATATTGTAAAAATTTGGGGCATCATGTCTCAGAATGATACAGAAAAGTTAGTCCTTACCTTTGTTACTTCCAAATTAGACTATTGCAATTCCTTATTTATGGGCTGTCCCAAATTTGCCCCGAAAAGTCCTCAGCTGATCTAAAATGCTGCAGCCAAAGTTCTGATGAGAACTAGCAGATGAGATCATATTTCTCCAGTTTTAGCATCTCTTCATTGACTCCCTGTTAAATTTATGATAGAGTTTAAAATTCTTCTCTCCACATACAAAGCGCTTCATGACCAAACTTCATTGTATTTGAAAGACATCGTAGTGCATGTGTTCCACACAGAGCACTTCACTCTTCGGTTGCAGGTCTACCTATGGTTCCGAGGGTCTCTAAAAAAATGGTGGGAGGGAGAGCCTTCAGCTATCAGGCCCCTCTCTTATGGAACCAGCTCCCAGTGTGGGTACGGGAGGCAGACACCCTCCCTACCTTTAAAATCAAGCTTAGAACCTTCTTTTTTAACAACTGTTAAATACTTAAGGATAGTCTAGCCACCAATTAGTTACAGTATGCAGTCATGGGGACGGCTCTAATGCACAGAGGACTTTCTTTTACTTTCTCTGCTCCTATCTTTTATGTATTATTATATGACAGTATTGGCATCATTAACCTATTCATCCTTTTTTTGCGGGTCTTCTTAGATAAAAGCTGGAGTGTATGATAATCTGTCTTTCCTGTCCTGTCCACTGCAGCCAGTCGAGGCAGATGCCTGTCTTCCCGAGTTGGTTTCTGCCAGAGATTTAGTCTTCCTGTTAAAAGGGAGTTTTCCTTCCCATTGTTGCCTTATGCATGCTCAGGCTGGGGATTTGATTTAAGTTAAGATATGATGCATTCTTTTAATTTCCTTTAGCTTGGCCATTTTTGATGAATTGCCTTAAATTGATTTCTGTGAAGCACCCTGAGATGACATTGTCGTAGAGTGGCACTGAACAAATAATGTTGAATTGAATTGAATTTATGGGTTTATGTGTATTTTTGAAGGAGATTAGTATGCAATGTTTGTTTCTCAAATTAACATTCTTGGTGTGTGATGTTTTTTTGAAATTTGCTGAAACTGTTTTTATCATATAAAGCACTTTGTGTTGCTTTTGCATGAAAAGTGCTTTAGAAATAAAGTTTGATTGATTGATATTCCATGTCAGGTCCCTTGCAAAGTCTTTAATTACACAATTCCTACAGATTTGATTAGATTTTATAGTTTAGTTATTGATACACATAAGAAAAGGTTATGCCCAATAAGCTGGACTAGAAGTATTTCAGAGAGCTCTATATATGTCTATAGATTAAATTTAAACTGGTAATTAATTGAAATGATGTTAGCTTTGCCTGGATGGACTGGCGACTTGTCCAGGGTGTACCCCGCCTCTCGCCCTTCGACAGCTGGGATCGGCTCCAGCTCCCCCGCGACCCCACTCTGGGATTAAGCAGTAGAAAATGGATGGATGGATGGATGTTAGCTTTGGGGAATAGATTAACAAATCATTTAGCTCTATCAAAAGCCTGCAGCATTATCAGAAGGTGCAACATTAAAGTTTTATTTCTATGAGTATATGTTTTAACTGAATGCTAATACCCCCATTATATGTGATTTAGATATATTATTTTTAGTATTTATTCTCTTTTAAAGCATTTCTTCAAACATTAAAGTGTAGTACATTTTCTTCAAATTGCTTTATACATCACAGGCTTCTAGTTTACTTTATGGTGTTTTGAAAGCAAAGCATTCAAAGGATTTTGTTGTTTTCAGACTCTCTGATCTACTCTCGTGTTGAATATATGAAAGCAAATGGGTAACATATGAAATCATCACATTTTTTTGGCACAGCGGGTGATTATTTAATCATTGGAAACCACTTGGATCAGAGCTCATGCTTTCATGTAACGATGATGCTGTGGAACAGAGATAACACCTGTCTTGGCACTAAATATCACAGATATAGAATTTATATAAAAGCTGTTGTACCTTGTAAGCCCATTATATCAAGCCAAAGGATTGTTTCAGATTGTTTTTAGCAGGGAGTGTGCAGCCGGCCACAGTAGTTTTCTAATCTAGAGAAAAACATGTAGCAAAGGAGACACCTGTAGCAGCCAACATGGAAGTCTTAATACTTTGACTAATTGTATTGCAATATGAGACTCGTACATCATATGTGGAGACTGGGCAATTGTAATTTGTCAAATTGTTCTCATTACTCTTTGCATACTGATTCTTAGTGAGCAGGCAAATGTCACACACAGTATCCCCATGTCGCACCACATAGGGAAAATCTTGAACAAAGAGATTCTCTGCTACTCAGCTGTGCAAAGTACATTGGTATAGCATTATGAATAAGTCTACAAAACAGGGAATTGAATGTGATGGAGACAATACTTTATAAGCTTCAACTTCACGAAAAGTAAACATTTCTTTGTGGGACTTTATAACACATTTTTACTATTTTTTGCTATTATTTTCCACAGGTAGTAAATTACAGCTAAAGGTTAAATAAAGAATAAAAACAATCCTCAAAAGAGACGGCAAGAGGTAGAAGCTGCATAGAGACATCTGGCCTAACATGCTTTGCTTACTGTCACCATAGTAGACAGATGAAAATCAATATTCCAACTCATTTTTATTACACTACTTTTGCTATTAATGTCATGGTTTTGATGCTCTTTGGTCCCATATTTTGGAGCTTTAAAATCAGGTTCATCACTTGGAGTAAGGTAGGATCAGCATGTAGGAGTGAAGTAAGAGAAAAATAAAACATTTTAGTAGGCAAAATGCAGGAAACAATGCTGGTCAGAAACAGGTAGGCATGCAGAAAGGCCAGAGGGGACCAGGCAAGCAGCCAGAAATCTAAAAAGTAGCTGAGTTTAAAGTTACTAAAACATCTAGGGAGGTGAATGCAGGAAACAAGATTTCAATAAACAATTTAGAAAAATTATGTAATATATAATGAAGATATAAAAGGTGTTCAGGTTTATAGAGAGGATGACAATCTTTGGTATTCCCTGAAATGATGAAAACCTTTTTTATTTTGCAGCCTGAAAAACTGTATGGTTATTATAATAACTGAGCAGGTAGATAAAACTGTTTTACTTTTTCAAAAAAGGCAAGAAAAGGGTTATCATCAAGTCATTGATGGCAAACCAGAAGGGATCTGGCAGTCATTCAAAAGTCCAAAACCTTGCAGGTGTAAAAGCTGCTGAAAACAACGAACCATTTCTCAGGAAATGTTTTTGGTTGCTTTAAAAGCACAGATGAAACAAACTAATGAGTGCTGGAACCAGCTAATTATAATTAACAATATTTGTGTTTAATGTAATTAATTATAACAGGCAACATTCATCCATCCATTTTCTACCGCTTTTCTCTGAACGGGGTCGCCGGGGGGGAGGGGGGGACACCCTGGACAGGTCGCCAGTTAACAGACAACATGACAAGCCAAAATGTTTGCTGCTGTGAAAAGGTCTATTAATAATTAGGAAATGATTAGAAAGGGTATAGCACTTATGAAGTGATGGGTGGCAGTCCAAGAAGTGAGAATGAGACCTCCTAATTAAACATGTTTATTCTCTTTTATGGAAAATTATTTTTAAAAAATGCCAAGAAAAACTTGCAAATGGAAAAAAATAGTAGCGTCTAATGAAACATGAAAAAAAGATTTATTCACACAAAATTCTGAGCACAGAAATGCAAATCAGTTTGATATTTAGACTTGTAAGGTTTCTTGCAAGATTGGAAGTATTGTTGCATGCAATAAAGGTTTAGGATGAGAGCAGAGTCATTTTAATAGAGCATCAGACTGATGATGACAAAGGTCACATTGTGAGTTTTTATCTTGTTTTACAGGCTGTTCCACCCATTTGCACTTAGCTGGGTATTTTAGGTATTACCTCCTTTCACGGAACCTTCTCTTATGACTGCTTGACAGGCTGCTGTTCACAATTACAAATTGTTCATTTGCTTTAGCCAAAAAAAAATAAAGTATGATGTAAAGGGATCCATATTTTAAAGATGTTATACTAACATCTCTGGGAAGCAGGGTGGTTGTGGAAAGAGGGTGAAATTTTAGAAAATGTAATCAGTCATGGCCGAATAGTTCTTTACTGCTCCACATTTAGTGATGTTTGTGTATGCAGTCACACCAAGCGCTATGTTACACGTCCTTGTCTGATAATGCAATGTCTGTTGCAAGGAGTATATTCACAGAAATGAAAAAGAAGCTGCCCTGTTTTTTTTACAGGATGCATGAAAACTTTGTAGTCCACCAATGTTTCATATTCATTTGTAATATGTTCTTTTCTGTTTGCAGAGACAAAACTATTGTGTAGAGAAGAACCAGGGAAAGTGACCAAATGTTGCCCTTAACACCCCCCACACCTACATCCTACGCTGCTCTCTCTATGGGAAGAGCACAGGGCTCTTTCAGCTTTCTGTTTGCCTTGAGTTCCCAGTTGGCCACTCATGATGGTCAGTCCACCCACACCGTTGTAGCCAGATGTAGAAACAGTCAGACAGCAACTGTCGCAATCAAGTTCCATAGAGGAAGCAGCAAGCTAAGGTATTTCTTCATCAAGTTATGCATAAGCATCCACATCTACCTGAAGCTAGCACATGATTTATTTGTGCATAAATATTTTGCAAAGGCTGATTAAATATTCTATCCTCACTCACCCCCTTGCACACAGACTCTGCTGGAAACATGTAAATCATTAGGTTTTGTCTCAAGGAGCAGTTGGAATAAATTAAGAGATAAAATCAAGAAACAGCTGGAGTTTGTTCACTTGATTTGGGCATGACACATTCACTTGTTCACCCATCACTCATATACATTTCAGCATATGTTGCTGTGCCACTTGTAAATTCAAGCTAAGTAATTGCTTAACTGCTGCATATTTCCTGTGTGTGTCAGCAGCATTTACCAGCAATGTGAGCAAACATGCAGAAATAGACTTTCTCACTAATTATTACTGGTTGGGTTTGAGAATGGATCCACTTTACCTTTAAAAAGCTTTTTAGATTAGAAATTCAAAACCCAAATCTGTTGCAATGTAAATATTTAAAGGTGTCAGAAAAGGGACTGTTCCAGTGTTTTTACAACTTCATCCACTTTAAACTTGGAATTCCTAAAGGTGGATATTAAAATTATGCTGAATTTTCACTAAACATATTTTTATAAGCTCTTTATGATGACACTGAAAAATTCACAAGTTTTATAGGGTTTTATTGGCAATAAAGTTTTGATGACAGCTTCACTACCAGCTGCTGTAATGTTAACAAAACGGACATCAAGCTTTTCTCTCTCCCACATGTTACATTTTTTTTAATGTACTCGACAGTAGATCTATACACATACTATCAACAAAAGGCATAAAATAACACATTTTAAGTAGATCCACTTTAAAAGAGTTCTTGTTTTTAATTTTTACCAGTGAAACTCTCTGATGCTACTGCAAGCAGTAACTGTGTTTGTGTTGTTCCCATGGGAATGATGTAACTAGGATGATATTGGCCATTGGGTATTAAAGTACAAAACGTCATAAGAGACTGTACAGATAAACACACTGCTTACCATTGGAGACAAATTTTCCCACTGGAGTCATGTTAATGTGGCCTTCAATGATTACACACTGTTTAGACCATATGTGTCAAAAAAAGCTATCACCCTACAAAGGTCTATGTGTGGGTGTGTATTTTAGAGACAGTAATATAACTACTCCACTCTCCCTCTGTGATCATTTTAGCAGATGCAGCAGATGGATAATCTTCTTGCAGAGCTGAAGTTTCTCACTGAGGAAAGATATGTCCCAAACAGGAACACTTTACTAAAAACAAGTATAGTAGATCAAAGCCAATCTGGCAGACTCTAAACATGCTGCCAGTTTGTTAGGTTGTTAGGACATAGACCTGATGTGTCCTTTCACACCTACATACAAAGTTAAATGAGTGGTTAACCCAGTTTTTTTGGGATGTGGAGAGAAAAATGAAAAATGTGAATATGTAGGCTTCAGCCGGCATGCAGGACTTCCTGTGAGACAGCCTATAATATTTTGACAAGGTCATTATGAAATGTGTGCTATACTTAGTAAAATGAATTTCAAAGGACAGCACCATAGTGAAAAGATCAATGGTTCGAACCTCGGCTCGGACAGTGGCCTTTCTGTAGATAGTTTGCATGTTGTCCCTGTGTTAGTGTGGGTTCTCTACGGGTATTTCAGCTTCCTCCCACCACCCAAACACACGCATGTTAGATTGATTGGTCATTCAAAATTGTCCTTGAGTGTTAAACTGTATGTGACTGGTTGTTTGTCTCTCTGTGATGCTCTGTGATGCACTGGTGACCAGTCTAACCTGGACTCCAGCCACCCGCAACCCTTCATTGGAATAAGTGGCAGATAATTGATGGATGGATCTTAAAAAACTTTTACAAAGGGATTTGCAGGTTGGATGCAATTCAAAATGTATAAATGGTGTTTACATTTATTAATTGATTTATGATAATCATTACCTTTGAAAGTCTTATATTGCTCCATCAGCTCATTTGTTAGTTTCCAATTCAGGCTAAATACTTTTGGATGTGTACTATTGAGCTAAAAAAAATCTATTTCAGCATTTTAGATATTAATTGTACTGTCCTTATTCCACCAGTGTTTCCCATTAAAGTAGGAATACTAAAAAAAATTCCATTTACTTTTAAAAGATTTATTTAAATTCACTAATCCCTCACGCCAGCAATGGATCATTCTCTCTTCATTAACCTATTATGCTGATTCCAGCATCTAACCATCAAGATAACAACACAATCAGTATTTTGCTAGTGGCCGAGCTAGGAGCTCATGTTATTGCCCGATTATTTGATTCGCCCTCATAAATGAGAAGAGATCTGCAGAGAAAGTCTCCCTAGTCCTTGTTTATTCAACAACACCAAACTTTTAAAAGGCTCTCCCCATTGAACTCATTATATGAGCTTTTTTCAGTCAGTGTTAATGGAAAACAGGAGAAACAAGTGTGCTTGTGGCTTTTCAGTGTTTAAGGGGACCTAAAAATAGACAGTTGGAGTGGGAGTGTTCAGCAGCAAACATTTGCAGATTATCATGTTCGTGCCTATTTTATTTTCTCTGTTACAGATGCAAACAAACTTAAACACGTTTTAAATGAAAAAATAACTCCTTTAACACTTGATATGTTGATTTCCTCCTTGAACAGCCAAGAAGTTCTGATAAATCTTTGCTCATCTTACAAAATCTTTACTAGTTGTGCTATTAGATCTTTGTCAGTGCTTCTGTGTAAGCTGAAAACGGAACAATGATTTAATCCAACAGTCAGGTCTTTTATTGCTAGTTGGATATTTAATGCACCCTCTAGCTATGCTGATAAAAGGCACAAAGAGTCACAGCCTAAAGATGAGCTATTTAAATGTGTTCTGGGGGCAAGACCAATTAGTTTAATTTGGCTACAGCCTGTAACACTGAAATCTTCAGTCCACTAGCTCCTTGGTAACAGTGTCCTGAGTATGCTTTGTAGTGACTCACAGGGATTTCCCATAGCTCCGTGACTTTTTGAGCTGTCAGATTTTCTACCAGTGTGCCATGGTGTTTTAGGTGCTAATTAAAACTAGGGAATAAATCTGAAGAAGGTCAAAATTGTGAAATTATGGCCTCACTCCTACAGTTCACCCTTTCTCTCTGTCTGAAGACCTTTTAACCAGATCAACGTGGCGATATTCACACTCAGGACACACTACAATAAAGATAAAAATGAAATAAGTTGTGACCTTAGACGGTTAGCAGAGGTTAATCTTTTGATTTGATGTGAAATAGCCGTGGATTTCATGTTTTAATTATAAAGTGATGTACACTAAAAACATACATTTCCCTAAAAAGTATTACAGCACCCTAGCTTACTAAAATTTAAAATCTATTTTTAATATTTGGTACAATCAAAGGCCCTTTAATTTGGAAAACAAGGGTGGCCCAATCAGATTTTCTGTGACTGTATGGTATTGGGGAGTAAAATAAAATGAAATGAAAAATACTTTATTCATCCCAGAGGGAAATTCAATATTCAAGTGCAGCCAATCCAAGGTTACACAGACACATACATGACATACAGAATCGGACAGTACTTAGTCGCAGCTAGCTGAACCAGCGCTCCTTTAATAGTGGGGTGGAAAACCAGACACATTAAGGAAAGAAGGGTGAGGGAAAAAAAGAGACATCTCTACTCTCAGATCAACATGATTGATACATAATTTGATACTCATATGTTTGTCTGATTCAAGTTGAAATTCATCATTGGCCATATTAAAGAGACAAAATGATTTCTACCAATTTGTCTGAACGGACTTATATCCACCATCACTGTGATTACTGGAACTGCTTTGAAGAGTCACATTCTTCTTAAAATCATGTAGGTTAGGTATAAGTGAATGTTTGAAGTTTGATTTTATGTAAAATGCTCCTTTTTGCTAGAAGCAAAAATAAACAGCTCTTATGGCACTTTTCAAAGATGGCAAAACCAGCTGACCAGCATTTGTAAAGCCTACCGACTTTTTCAAGTATTCTTCATCACTGTTGGGTTGCCTGGCAACCAGCACACAGTGCAAAATGTCAGTTTAAAGAAAGGTTTTAGTATGCCCTAAAGAAACTAAACATGTTTATAGGGTTTTGTTGACCAGAGTGGTGAGCATAATCAGGTCCAAGCGCCTATTGAAATCCATCCATTTTACATCCCACTTAATCCAATTCAAGATTGCAGGTAGCTGGAACCTATCCAAGCTATCAACGGGCAAGAGGAGGGGTACACGTTGGACAGGTATCCAGTCAATCACAGGATAACACAGAGTTGAACAAGCAGTCATACACACATTCACTCCTCAGGAAAATGTGGAATGATCAACCAGCTTAACATGCAGTGCTTTGATGGAAGTTGGAATACCCAAAGAGACCCCACGCTAACACGGGGAGAGCATGAAAACTCCACACAGAAAGGTTACTCCACGAGCCGAGATGCAAACCAGCAACTGTGAGAATGCAGTGCTAACCACCATGCCATTTGCACCAAGTGCAATTTGCAAGTGTTTATCTTTTTTCTGCATTTTCCTTTTCCAAAATAAATAGCTTTTTAGGGAGTCTAAATATGACAGAAAATTGCTTTCCCCTCAACAAATCTGAAACTGTCTAGTTTTAATGTGTTCTGGTTGTTTGGGCAAAATTACATGACAGTGACCTGTATTTTTGCAGCCCCATCATTGCAAAGTTACAATTTCTTTTATGTTCTACAAGCCAGGGCAAACAATCAAGTTTCTTGGGGATAGGACTAAACTCATAAAGTTGGTCATTTTATGTCAATTTAGTCATTTTGACAATTCACTAATGTTTCCATCCATCCATTTTCTACCGCTTGTCCCTGAACGGGGTGGGTGGTGGAGCCAATCCTAGCTTACATCGGGCAAGAGGCGGGGTACACCTGGACAGGTCGCTAGTCCATCACAGGGCCACACATAGACAAACAACCAGACACATTCACACTCACTCCTATGAACAATTTAAAGTTTCCAATCAGCCTATCCCCAAGGTGCATGTCTTTGGACTGTGTGAGGAAACCAGAGTACCCGGAGAGAACCCACACTAACACGAGAAGAACATGCAAACTCCAAACAGAAAGGTTCCTGGTTGGAGCCCCACCCCAGCCGAGGCTCAAACCAGCAACCTTCTTGTTGTGAGGTCACGGTGCTAATCAACTGCGCCATCGTGCAGCCCTTCGTGGTCTCCAATCACCCAGAATTCATTGCGTGCTAGATAGAAATAAATAAGCAGCTGTTCATTGTCTGCGAGGATGTGTTAAAAATAAACATATAAACACATATTTGTCCCAGCAGACAAGCGGGGACAGCAGTGCGTCCCATAAAGGCAAATGAATTTTATTACATGCGTCTGACGAGGATTATTTGTCACGAGAAAGCTCTTCTGGGCCGCCTCCTCCACATGTTTGCAGTTTAGACACCCAAGTAAATGACAAAAAAAACATTGAAATGTCTAACTTTATTTTCTGTCCTATAAAAGGATATTCTCATGTTTTTGTGGAAGAATCAGATCACTATATGGATGATACACATACCATATGATGTTGCTAGGCAACAGAGGACTGGAGCACTATGGGTAATTCTCGTACAGTGGGTGGCGGTCTCATTTCAAACTGTTTCAAAAGGAAGGCCCACTTTGCAGTGCGCAGACTATGAAGGACACTTCGTGGACTACGTAGTCTGCGTACTTAGAAGTATGCAGTCTCTGAATTGAGACACAACCTGGTCTAGCCATAAAGCTGTATTTACACTTGAGTTTCATTATGTTAATTCACAAAAAACTATGCACTTAGTCCATCCCAGATGTTGTTTAATGTTGCTCCTTTATACATCTTGATAACAGGAGCTTTCTGTAAGAGTATCAGTTAACTACTGAAAATACTTTGGAGGACCACCAGGTTAAACAGAAGTGAGAAGACTAGAGCATGATGAGCTTACATTGTTTATTTAATATAAAAGTATGCTAGCATATAGTCCAAACCACAGATTGTACAGAAAAGATTATTGGGGTTTTCACATCACTTCTTTGCTTTGTTGACATTTTGTATTTACAAATTGTTTTAATTGATTTTTTCCTTTTTAGGGCCATGAGATGTGAATATTTTTGGACTGGATGGTAAAACAAAAGAGGTACTTGAAAGCATATTGTAATTGTTAAATGTGCTGCATTTAAACTCCACTTCATAAATCTTACTGACCACTCAAAGCTCTCATTCGCTAAAAGCCACATTCACTCATTTGCACACATATTCATACAGCCCATTTCTGGTTATGATTTCTTTTAAAAACATATGTGTAAAGGAACACAGGGTTCAAACTAGTTGAGGGATACTTGCTCTAGCTCTTAAGACAAATCTGGTTCTTTGGAAAAATTTACTAATTAACTTGGGTTAAACAAAAGTCTTTATTTTTTTTAAAGATTATTATCCATTAAATTAAGGAATAGTTTTTTAGTGGACATAAAAATCTGTTTAACGAAACAAATTGAAGTATTTTCAATAGGAGTCTAGTAGAACCAGCACTTAAGGGATATTAGTGGCATTGCACTTAAAGAAAGTACATCAGATTCAACCCTGATAACTGAATATTATGTCAAATGTATTTATGGTAAATGGACTTATACTCATAAAGTGCCTTTCTAGTTCTGTCAACCACTCACTTTTCAATAGCACATTCACCCGTTCACACACACACACACACCCCGGTAGGCACATCAAGAGGGCTAGTTGGGGTTCAGTGTCTTGCCCAAGGACACTTCAGCATGTAGTCAGGGAAAACCTGGAAACAAACTCCCAACATTCCAGTTGAAAGACAACTGCTCTTCCACCGGAGTCCATGCTGGCCATAGTTTATGCAGCTGCTCACTCACATCCCTGTAAACTTTATTGATTTTTAAAAGTAACTATTTAGAAAAAGTGCATTTTGTAATGTCTCTGCCCTTTTCTTTTTATCTATAGCTTTATAATTATTACATTGCATATTTAAATAATAAAGGCAGAAAACACATGTTTCTCTACAGGATTATTTATCCATATATCTCGCTTTCATTTGATGTTATCACTAGTTGATACTCTTGCTTGGATGTGCGGTTTTCATGACGCTCTTTGATCTTTACATAAACCAAATTGAACTAAAGTCCTTATGGCCATTTGCTTTTACTGTATTCAGAATATAAAATAATTAAATTACAAACTCAAATGAATGGCTTCTCACCAGGCCTTTGCAGAGCTGAATGACATGCAGGTGAACAAACTCAGCCATCTAATTCAGGTGTGTTGGAGAAGTGATGCATCTAAAACTTGCAGGATATTAGATCTCGAGGACCGGACTTAGGCACTCCTAGCATCCTCAAACTTATCCTTTGCTATATAACATTATGCTTTTCATTTATGCAAATTCATTTTTAAACTATTATTCATACTTTTCTTGTGCATAGTAAGAGATGGCTTTTATGATAATTGTTTTTGCCTGAGCTTTGAAACTTTCTAACTCTTTACTTGCTGTTGATTGATAAATTATTGACTGACCTTTAGAAGCTAAGGATAATTGCTGATGAAACCAAGAAAGAAAGACAGCACTACATCACTCCCTGTTAATTGATTTGGCTACTGCACTCATTAACTTTTCACTGTGATCAGCACTATGACAGGAAGTAATCACCTATCAGCTTTTGAAACCAGTGGCTTACAAATGTGCCTATAAATTTTAATGCTCTACTGGTGATGGCTGGAAAATCCTCCCTAAGCTTGCTGGAGATACTGCCCCTCACTGGCTGGAAGCAGAGCCTTCTGTGGGAGAGCTCAATCCAGGTCACCCACTCTCTGTGGGCGACACAGTAAAAGAGGGCGGAGAGTCTAGAGGTATGGAAATGAGGTAAAAAGACAGAGGGAGAGACTAAAACCTAATTTAATGCCATATCTTACAAAGTTCTGCATCAGATAGAGAGCCTTGAATATTTTTAGCTTATTTCGATGTGATTTATTGACACAGTGATTCATTTCCTAAGTCTATATAAAGGCATGTACTGAAATCTAATGTCTTCACTATGCCAGAGCCTCATCTGGGAGGAAAATGAAGAACAGTCATTGTATACAAGACAAAATTATGTTATAGACTTGTCTCTCCCCAGAGCTCTTCATGCAGTCATTAGGCTGAACACAGCCCACCTACTTTCTATACCAACCAGCTTCCTTCCAGCTGCTGTTTAGGAATGAATCATACTTTCCCGCATTTTTGTTAGCCTGACAATCAAAGTCTTAATGATTGTCAGCTAATCTCTTTTGTGTGTTGCATTGAAGTTGGCAGGTTATTCTAAAAAAAAAATCTGGCATGTTTATGTTGGTATTAAAACTGTCGTAATGGACAATGCTTTGATCATGACTGAATAATCCAAATTACACTTGTAGGTGCTTGATCATGTAAAAATCCACAGTGCTTCGCTTTAAAACATATAGAGATAACAGAAAGAAGTACATCACAGACTGATATTATGTCCAGTTGTCATAGAAACAGTCCTTTAAAAAATGGCAAAGTTGGTAATGACAGACTTTTTAAAGAGAGAGTGAGTTTCATTTAGTTATGCAGCTGCTGTTATTTGCAGGGCGTGCGCAAATGGATGTCCACCAGCTGATTCTCAGCAGTGGACAGACTGTGGCAGGGCTGCTTTCCTGGATGAGTGTGAGCAATGGAGCTGATCCACATGAAGCTGGAATTAACTCTGATAAGGCTGGTATCCTACAGCCGTACGTGTAGCCAGTAGTTTATGAATGGTGACTTTGAAGCCCAGCACCACTGGAAAAACCTTATACTATATTAAACTTTTGTTTTTTTCTCTCTCTGACACTAACTCTAAAAAGTCAGTTACCATAGAGACAAAAATGACATAATCAAATACATTTCTTGCAAGAGGCCTTGTATAATCAAGATCTTCCCCCTGAAATGTATCCTTTTATTTATTTTTCATCCATTTCTTTTCTGTGCTGGCTTACTGGTTTCTTAGTTAATAGTGTATTAATTTGACTTCTTCTCATCTCCTCTGATTTATTCCAGGAATATTAAAGCAATGAGCTTTATTAGTCAGACTTCACTACTGGAATGAATTTTGTCATGAATAATTATACAGAATATTAACAAAATAGTTAGCAGTTTGTCAACACATTACACAGTGATAAGAGCTTTCTCCTGTTTTTCAGATACTCTGTAATCACACTCTGGTATGAACTATTAGCAGCAACATGTCAAATTTATTTAGAGAGCAGAAATGAAGACGTAAAGACTGCAATGTTTGGACGCTGGGAAGCTAGTGTGAATCTAAGCTTAGTGTTTGCATGTTTGTCAAGCATTGTTTCTGCAGCATGACCTGGCTGTTCAGTGTGCTGTGGGCCCATGAAAGATGCATGATGACCAAGACCAGCAGTTATAATCTATTATTATGAAGGGGATAGATGTTCAGATGGTTCCAATGGTGATGACTCCACCTCCACTCTGCTGCCTCACTTTCAGTACAAACAGGGCAGAGCTGACTCACTATACTCTGTAAGTGTTGTGCTGGTGTGCACCAGATGATTGCATACTAAATGAGAGAGAGAGAGAGAGAGAGAGAGAGAGAGAGAGAGAGAGAGAGAGAGAGAGAGAGAGAGAGAGAGAGAGAGAG
>JBAMHV010000004.1:14161949-14184268 GCA_037177535.1 Pseudomugil gertrudae | reverse complement strand
AGAGAGAGAGAGAGAGAGAGAGAGAGAGAGAGAGAGAGAGAGAGAGAGAGAGAGAGAGAGAGAGAGAGAGAGAAATCATAAAGCAAGCACCCATAGAAAGGTCGTGTCCCAGAAATGACCGAAGGGCATTCTGCAGGCATGCATATCCTTAGATGTAATTAAAGAAACTGCATTTTTAAAGCTTAGACAGTACATAAAGGCTTAAGAAATGTGTTTAATTCAGTAGGTTTTGTTTAAATAAAGATAAGACAAGCTTAGCGAGACTCAACGGAGCTACATTTTTTTTTATATTTAACAAAGAAGTCATTGTTTGTCCTCAATATGATTTTCTGTCTGGCCTGTCCCAACAAAATAACTAATGGAAGATGCTCAGAGGCAAAATTGAGATCTTATATGAACCCACTTTTGTTGTTTTTTTTTTCTTTCTCGAAAGGGAACTAGACCATTATCCACTCTTACTGTGGGTCTTTCTCCCTCTCTTTTATGCCTACATTATGTAATCATGTTACTTTTATTCCAAGCCTTGGAGGCTCTGGCTCTGACGGAGGAGGATAGAGGACCTCAACAGGTGGAGATTTTATTCTAGGGATAGAGGAGGAGGAAGTAGAGGGCAGCGAACTGTTTGTTAATAATAAGCCCTCTGATCTGCTTATGCGGAGCAGTTTCTTGCCTCAAAGGGTAATTCAGCCTATGTCAGTGGTAGAATCCTGGCCTGCTAACATGACCCCTTGCAGTAGGCTATCTGCACCATCTGTCTGCAATGGGACTCCAAGGCAACACTCCGAGGGAGATGCAGAGAGATGAAGGAAGGGAGTGGGGCTGTCAGTTCCCCGAGGACCCCCTGCGCTGCAGTTGTGATCTGCTAATTATGTTTAATTGAGACTGTGTAATTCACAAGCGTCGCCTCTATTTCCCCTTATCTCATATAGCTTTTTAAAAACTCTGACGTTGACGAGGGAACATGACACACCATCAGTAATAATGGTTTTGGTGCAGTAATTTTGAAACGATCGACATATTAGTTTTGTGGAAGATTAGGTTACAACAGTTAAGCGGATATTGTTTTGTTTTTTTTATATCTGTGAGCAGTTGAGAAGATGTGAGCGGAGGCGCGAAGGAGCGACTTGTTTGACGCGAAGACAGTCGTCACATCATAGCGCGCACAAACACACGCACACACGCGCACACGCTGCGCAGCGCAGATAGAATAACATTAGAGCAACGCTTGAACAAACGCGCGCATGCAGTTTTGTTGGAGATGGCACTAGGTGATACCACATAGCCTACGACGAATAATGCTGTGCGCCATAGCTTCATCTTGTGCGCCTTCATTTTACTGGGGAGGAGAATACACACCAGGACAAGCAGCAATCAGGCAGACAGGCATCCCCACGACTACAGCCGAGGATTAACACGCTGTGGAAGTTGGAGTCGCTTTTCTTTTTCGATTTTTTTAAGGAGTAGACATGGCCAAATCCCCCCCAGCGCGCGTAATCTTGATTACCTACTCATAGTATGTTTTCTCATTCATAATATGAGGGTGAAGTCACCCAAGTCTGCTTCCTCTGCCACTATCCTACCCCCCTACCCCTCTTGTATATTTAATTAACAAGGTTGATGTGCAAGTACCTTTAGCCAGTGGAGCGTGGGCGGACGGGCGGGCTGCGGGGTAAAGACACTGCCGGATAATGCCTCATTTCTCTCACCCGGGCGCTCTGCTGCTGAGCGTCACCCTTGTTGTGCGGCGTGCTAAAAAAATATAAGTCGACCTGTTTGAAGTTGTTTTAGGGACGGCTTTGGAGTGCGGCTCTCAGTGTTGCTCTGAAAAGCGCGTCAGGGAAAGAAGCTGGAAGGGAGGGTGAGAGTGAGAAGAGAGAGGGGAGACTGTGCGTGAATGTATGCCTGTGTATTTTGATGTTATTTGTGACGGAATCCCCCCTTCAGTCTCCAAGAATCCAGAGAGCGGCGCAAGGAGGAGGAGGACAGGAGAGGAGGAGGAGGCGCGCGGACCTGTCCACGAGCCCTCACTGCGGAACGCGCGGGGCTGCCGCTGGAGATTCCAAATCAACGATTATTTTAGGATCAAGAGTCCGATACCCGCACGTCAAAGGCTTTTTTTTCTCGTTTCCCTCTTTCCCACTTCCCGCCATTGAATGGACCGTGTTTGACATCTCACCCAAGGGGAATAGCCCGCTACCATCTTTTTAGGGGGTAGGTGGCAGTGAAGGGGGGGACAGATCTCCAGAAACCATACAGGTGGATTTATCACTTTTGAGGTGCCTTTTTTTTGGAGGACTGCATGGAGAGGAATTTGATGGATTAATCTGACGGGGGAGAGTCTTCTATGAATCCTACTCCTGCCGAGGGCACCCGAATGGAGTAACAGGCTGCAATGTCATCTCCACCTGGCCGCCTTGAGAGATGTGTCACGGGAATGGGGTGAGACATTGTGTCTTTTGTTGTAGTTTAGAACTCTCTCTGCCTTGCAAAGCGGTTGTCTTGGTCTAGTGGTTCAATATGACCTAATATGCTACAGCACACTGTTTTTTTCCTTAAAGTAGAGCAGCAGCACCTTTGGTGGAGTGGCTGGTGTGGGTTCCTATCAGCTCTTTCGTTCGTCCGAGTCCTCCACACACAACCTGCTGCATGCCCTACATTGACGAGAGCGGAACCGAAGAGAGAAGCGTGAGGGGAATATTGGCTAAGGAGCCACAGGCTGTTTTTACTCTGCCCCCCTCTCTCCTCTCACACACTCACGCGCAGCCGAGCCTACTAATTTACCATTTAACTCGCGTTTTCGTTGCGCAGGCTTTCCGTACAATAACCTAATCCCAAAAATAAGAGACGCACGCGCACACCACGCTTGTCTGTCTCAACAAATAAACATAAGCCAGTAAGGTAGTGCACGCACACGCAAGAACGCGCGCGCTGAAACGCACTCACATGGACTTGAAGTGAGCTGGTATTTATTCAAACTGCTAAAATGCTTATGAGTCACGAGGAATACTGAGATATTGGGTTATGTTATAGCTCACACAGGCTGTACGCTGCTTATTTATACAGAAAGAGTGTTGAGAGCTGTAGCTAAAGATCTAACATCCTGTTTTTCAGATCAAGTTTGAACACTTTTCCTCTGGTTTCACTGATGCTGTGAGAAAAGACCAAAATGCCAGTAAAGAGTCAGGCCGTGGCAGCCGCACGCGCAGACCCTCGCTCCATGGAAGAACCCAACATTCAGTTCACGGACTCCAAAGAAGAAGGCGCAAAACCTCCGCGACTGCAAACCAGCAGCAGCCACGCTTTTTGACACCGAAGGTAAGGACCGCTATCCGGCGCTGTTAGAGCGCTGCGCGACGCTAGGGGGCGCTGTTGCATCACCTTTCCCCTGTGTGTTGATGAGAAGCCGTGTAATGAATTCATATCTGAAATTACAGTTTTCAGGCTTTGAATGCAGTCACGTTGTGGAAACACATTTTCCTCCGTCTTCCTCCCGCTTTCCTTGCCAAGTCTGACACAAGAAGTGTCTTCTCCTCTACTCCAACATTGAAGCCTTCACACACACATATTCAGTTGCATACACACCGATGTGACATGAGGGATATCTATAAGAGTCTGATAAGAGAATATATAGGCTTTTCCATCACGTTTAATCACACTGACAAGTAAGAGCTCCCATTTTAAATACCATATGCTCATTTATCATGATCATTTAGGGTAGATTACCATCCGTGGAATTCCAAACCTATTGTGGTGTTGTAGAGACTGATGATGTTCACAGCTGTAGCCTATTTTCTTGAATAGTAGGATAACACAAAAAGAGATCAACTCTGTAGGGCACAAATGCAATAGAGTGTGGAGAGCTGTTGCTGTCTTCATTAATATAAATATCTTGTGCAAAGCTGTAGCGAGTTTTGGGTGTGATGTCATAACACCTTTAAAAGCTCTACAATATTTTGTGCCAGGCCTACTTTTCTGTGCTCTTTTTCCTAGTTATTGGAACTCCTTAAAAAACCAGTTGCTCAGTTGGGCCTTGTAGTTTCACCTCTCACGGTCTGTTTTTTTACCAACCATAAAACTTAACAGATTAAGCATGGATATAGAGAAGCATCTGATGCGATGCATACCATACATTGAGCTCCATTTTGGCTTCAGTGTGACAGTCTTGAAATGATGTGTCAAGAAGCATCTGACTGAGCTGTTCCCTGAACCCACTGTATTTTTGGCAGAGCAGGTAGAGTCCTTCAGAGCTCATTGTCTTCAAGAGGGTTGTCTTTGTCTGACAAGGAGGACTAATTTGTATGGAGCGTCGTGTATTAAATTTCTTGTGTAAATGTGCTGCTCATAACAATATTGTTCTGCCGTTAACAAAGTAGCTCAATTGAGATTATTAATTGGTGTTGAATGTAAATGCTAAGGTATTGTTTGTGTGCTTGCAATATAAAAAAACTTGCAGCTTATTTGCAACACCCTCGTAACTGAAGATTTATTTTAAAGAGTGCACGTTATACAGATTGATAGTTGAGCAAGGGCTTTAAAAAGTATTCAAATTGTTCTGGCCTTTTTGCTTTTTTTAAAATCTTGCAAGAAAATGTACAACAAGAGCCAAAAATCAACCTAAAATCTAAATGTGACTTCAAGAGAAGAATGTGTTAGAGGGCAGTAATGCACACGTCTCTCTTTTTATGAATGATATATATAGAATTTTCACCTCTATTGTACCAATAATCATACTTAAATGATTCAAATTTATTGCCATTAATGTGCATGTATTGTGGATTAGTATCAAAGAACAGCTCACCATTAAAATAGCTTTAACTTAAGATTGTCTGTCATAGGATTATTGCCCTGGTATCTTTTAGGTGATTCTGAGGTTCCTACATATGTTGTTTAAGACATTTCAATCACAAAATACTGGGATAAAACTAACAAAGAATCCTAACCTTCACTCCCCCTTTATTTTTTACTGTGTTTAGGGATTTTAGGTAGGAGTACAAAGATGAAATTGCAACCTGGAGCTTAGGAGGAATAATTATAAAGATCCTTAAAAAAGGGAAAAGCCAAAGAACCTGTGGGTGGAAAATGCACCTTCCTGCCCTGTATTGTAGCTGTATTTGTCCTGAAGGTAGTATTGACATATCCTGTGATAAGAGCTACAGCAAATAATCCCCTTATCTGTGTTTTTCTTTCTTTTTTTATGGTTACATCTAGTATCCAGTGAGGTTAACTTTAAGGTGTTTAGATTCTACCTGCAACATTAGTAGCCAAATAATGTGCTGCCACCCTCTGGGATGGCCTTCAGCTGTTATCTGCTAAGCAATGGCTTACTTTACATAAATGTTCTACAAAAAAACACTAGTCAACACCATGACACATGTGACTCTCCGTGACCAGCAAATCTAACTAGTTTTTTTCATCCTTGTTAAAAGAATGTAAGAGCCAATGCCCTGCCCTCGCAGCAGCTTTTCTTTGTACTTACAACCACAGGTCAAATGCCACTTATGAGACTTGAGGAGATGAAAACGAATATTTTCATTTTCTTTTTCATCACAATTATACATATAAAGCATTGAGTGACATATGATAATGAGTCATTTGACCCCTGCTGCTCTTCCTGTATAGTGATGTGTGATGTAGCAGTCTGAGACAAAGTTAATAACCCAAAGCCTCTTATAAACGTGCGCTTTTTAATCATTTAATCAAAACACAGTCGGTGGTCTCATTTAAAGAGTTAGTGAGCCATGGTGATATTAAGTAGGATTTGACTTATACAGGTTTTTCTTAACTGATCATTTTATAATGAGGATGACCATGGAGGATGTTTTGGATGATTCCTTGGTATAATTTCATGCCTAGTACATCATTAGTGTGCTAAATATTTACTAGATGGAAAATCCCTGTTTCTGTTTTTAAAGGGTCGGACCACATTGAGATGTTTCTAAACATACAGTTAGCCAATAATTCTGAGTAATACTTCTCAAAGGATTATGATTTTGTATTCATGATTAAGATTTATTTTAGAAGGACAACTTTTATTGAGGAATTTAGCAGCATATTGGCTTGCAGCGTGCAACAAATACTGACTCTGTTTAAGTGTATCCACTGCACACCTGCATCATTGAATTTTTAATGTTTTTAAAGGGTTTCCATCTGCTTCAGTTGTCAGATAAGCGGTTATCAGGTTTTTGAACAGTCTTTCAAAACTTTATGGATAGGATTTCAATAATCAGATTGGAATAGATCTGAAGTCTGTTTAGACCTGATTAACTGAATAGCTTTTGTTTAGGCTATGATTTAGATTTGAGTATAAGAACTTAGCCATCAATCTCAAACTTGTTTCTGT
This sequence comes from Pseudomugil gertrudae, assembly GCA_037177535.1. Classification (NCBI taxonomy): domain Eukaryota; kingdom Metazoa; phylum Chordata; class Actinopteri; order Atheriniformes; family Pseudomugilidae; genus Pseudomugil; species Pseudomugil gertrudae. The sequence goes on along the minus strand of JBAMHV010000004.1, from coordinate 14,177,928 downwards.
GTTTTTATCATGTCTTAAAGGCAGACAGTTTTTGTGCTAAAAGTCAGGATAATCTTCATCTCACTTGAAAAGTGATGTGAGGGCAGATTTGGAAACATGACAAAGATGATAGACCTGTCACAATAAACTATTGTTTTACTACAAATTCACGTTTCATATTTTTACCATCATAATTTCCAGAAAAACTAGGAAATTATAAAAATGCAATTAAAATATAAATATTTATTTGACTAATTAATTTCTAGTCTATTTTTTTTATCAGTTTCAGGAACAAATCTTCATTGTATTCAAAACTTAATGGATGTTGAACTGAATACTAACTACCTCTAAAGAATATTTTTTAAAATTGTGCTACTTTACATTGTGTAACTTCTTTCAATAAACTGGGACTGAGGATGCTAAATGTTGTTGTTTTGCAAAATGATTATCCACCCATTCTTGGTGAAAACAATATTTCAGCTGCTCAGAATTTAGTTGCCATATATTTTCAGTAGGAGACACGCCTGGATGGCAGGCCGGCCAGCAAGAGAACATATTCTGTGACTTTAAAGTTGTAATTTATGTAGAGTGAAGTCAGTTATTGTCTTGCTGAAAAAGTGAATTACGTACAAGGAAAAGATGATATGGTATTGTATGCATCTCCAAAATTCATATATTTGCAAGTCATGCACACTGTGCAGACTGATGCACTCGTAAAACATCACAAATGCCGATGTTTTCAGCGCTCTGCTAAAAGCCAGCATGTTTTTTGTTATATTTAGCACATCGAACACTGTGTTGATCTTTCCACAGTGGCTGAAACACAAATTCATCCGACCACAGAACACATACAGATATATGACTTTTTCCTTGCATAAAGCTGTTTCTAGTTATATTTCTGGATATAGACAGCCGTGCTGAGTAGTATTCTAAGGTACTCCTGAATCCATGTGGTTATATTGATCATGGTGGCAGGATGATTTCTCATGCAGTGCTGCCTGAGGGCTTGAAGGTTACACTCATACAGCAACAGTTTTGCCTTTGTAGATTTCCTCAGATGTCCTCAATCTTTTCAGTTTATTGCACTGTACATGTTAAAAGATCAAAGGTTTTTTTTTTTTACTTTGTTTGAACTTATTCATGAACCATTTCCCATTGTTGCTTGAAAAAAATTTTATTGGATTTTTCTTTTATACTAAATCTAGATACCCTCACAAGTCACCAAATAATCTTTTGATTGTACAATAGTCCATATTGCTATAATTATAGCAAATATATTATTATACTTGATCCATATTACTGTCTTACCTTCCCTAGTTTTAACTACTTTAACTACTACGAAATCAAATTGTCATATTCTTATTTAGATATTATAAATTCAATGAAGTTGTTCAGCTAAGACACTAAAACCTAATTCCCTTTGTACTTTTGTATGTTATCACAAAGCTAATTAATTAAGCACACAGGAGATTCAAGTATTTGTTGGAGCGTTTGACAGAGGATTTTCTGTCTGAAGCAGAGCTGTCATCATAATAAATCATTTGAACCTTATGTTATAAATTGAACTTTATTGTAAAAATATGAGACTAATTATGTTATCACGTGATATGTTTTGTAGTGAAAACATGGAATATAAAATGTATTAGTCTTTGAATGAGGAAACTGTTCATGCAGCAGATCAGATAAATGTATAATGTACCAAATGGGATGAAGTTGTACTTCACAGGAGACACTGTGATGGTGAAGCTTGGAGGACACGGGGATAAACCAGACAGGACCAAAAGCAACCCACACATGCAGATACCCCCCCCCCCCCCCTCACACACACACACACACACACACACAGGCAGGTGACATACCATGTTGCTCATAGCTCTTGTTTTTGTGTACAACAATAAATCAGAGTAAAACAATTAATCTTTTACAAAAAGAACTGAAACGTTTCTTCTTGAGGGGAATAATTTCCATAAATTGTATTTTGCTCCACTATTTCTAGGTCACAACATCTGTATACAGTAGTGTGTGTTTTATGCTCTTACAATAAAACTTTTCACATCGTACCATGATATGTTTAATGTTTTTATAATATTTAATCCCATTTTAACGTCTCGCAATTAATGGTTTTACTGTAAAACTATCATGATGTAACATATTAAGGTCACAGTTTTTTTTAAGACTTGGGTGACAGCTCTGTATTGCACAGTTCTCTCCAGGTAATCTGACGACCTCTTTTAGTGTCAGGTTAACTGGTGACACCACATTAGCTCTGAAAGTTCATATTGCATTTATGTCATATTTACTGTGTTGAATGGTCTTAATAGAATCAATGTTTTCTACCTTTTCCATTTTGTTCATGTAAATGTTTTCCGACAGCAATGAATGCCATTACTGATAAATTATTTGTATAACAGATGGTAACATTGAAGGCTAAAGTGATGTTTCTGACTTCTGTTGACCTGTATTGACAGAAATGTCTGATCTGAAACAACCTGTCTTGGTCTCAGTGGTTAATTAGTGGTTGACCATAATTTAACAGCCTTATTTTCAGTTAAAAGTAAATGGTTAGTCAAAAGAAGTACTTGTAAAAAGGTTGTGAATTTTCTACATTAGTGATGTTTAGTCGTTATCGTTCTAAACTTGAAAAGTAATTGTGTGCACGGTGACACAAAGACAAAGACCTGAAACCACTTAAGATGCTTCATTGGTATCTGAAACTGCTTTGTGGATATATCTCTTTATCTGTTTTTGCAGAATACCACTATTTATTATAAAAAAAACAAGCAGACTTGAAGCAACATAAGCTTTTATTTTTAGAGATGTGTCTGAAGCTACTTTATGAGGTAGGTCCAGTATGCTCCGTATTTGATGATTGTTTTGAACTATAGTAACTTCTTGGTGAAATCTATTGCACTTTCTGGAGTTGTTTTGTGCAAGCCTGGTAACATAGATATGTGTTTGTTTGAGGCTTTTTAATTAAAAGACTAGAAATGAGGTGATGAAACAGCAGAGACAGAAAACTAACAAGAAAACTTCCACTAAAAGACTCGATAGAACCGAGTGGGACTATATCTGAGTGGAAGTTTCAACACATTAGAAATGGTCATTGGTACGTGAAAATTCTCATTAGGACTTCTGTATTACCCTGCTATATTACCGTTAAAAGGGCAATTATCATAGATGCACATAGATGTGCTTTCCTTTGATGGCAGCCTTTGTCTTTACTAAGCTTAAGGCTCTCAGAATGGCAGAGGACTCATCTTGTAGTGCAACCCCCCACTGTCTCTATTTGAATGCAGTGCTTGTGAATTAGTTTGATTGGTATTAAACACTACATGTAGCTGTGAGATTGAGAACATTTCTAGCTTTGTTGGAGGCTTAGTTGGTAACTATGTGATGCCTTTAACACTTTTCACTGAGGATTTAAGAGCCTTAGGTGAGTCTGTCAGGGTGGCCAGTGTGGCCAATTTAATCCCAAAAACCCAAATTTCAGTTTTTGTGCTTTGAAGAAACCAGATTTTTAGTTCAGACTAATACAACAGTGTCCTAGTTTAGACATTCTCTGGCTTTTTAAATCCTATTTGATTCAGTTTCCCTTGGCTACGAGGAACAGATCAGCCGCATGAATGCATCAGAATGATTTCATCACTTTATTTGTCTCCAGCAGGGATCGTTATGAGCGGCTGAAGCAGCAATGATTCCATGAAATCAGGTTACATCGCTTATGATTCGATATTTTTACATATGTTATGGAAAGATTTGCTCCGTATGTGAGTGAGATGATTAGTACATTTTTTTAGGTGAATCAGACAGAATTAAACGAGAGGACATAACTGGCGCACAGTCTGTCTTTTAACAATGGTTGCACAGTCTTTTTTTTGTATTGTCACATCATAATTCTCTTGAAGAAAGGCTGTATATGAAGAGCAATAAATGTAATTCTTTTGATATCCCAGCAGCAAGATGAAGCAAAAGGCTGGCAATGTGTGCACAGTCCTAACTGTGCCAATGATGTTAAGTCCATTAGGTATTTCATCAATCAGCTTAAGCTCAAGTAACAACACTTTATTTTCTTCCTTGTGTTATTTTTCTTCAAATACACACACACACACACAGTTAAGGCTTTTGTGTATATTGGAGAAAAGTTGTGGACTTAGAAGTTTTGAGTTTGAGACAGTTCATTTGAACACAACTGAAAGCATGACTATGCTGTTTTGTGAGTAAACACAAGCAGTACTTAGTAGTACCAGTGCTCCAATTTTGGGAGTAGCAGCTAAATATTTAGGAGAGCAAAGAAAAGATGAATATTTTTATGACAATGTTATCATATTTCTTATAATTGCTTTAGTCATACAATGACCATTCATAAACATAATTAGATTTTAGACAAAAATCAATGCGTAATCTCATCCTAAAAATAAAAACAACACTGACATTCAAGTAAATTGGGTTTTTCTTCCAAGAGTGAGAAAATCACTACTTAAAATTTAATTTTGTTGTGATTTACAAATGTGTGGTGTTTGCAGTTCACAGATGAGTAAATAAGTTTCCTCACAAATGTTGGGCACACTGAGTCTGGCTCATATAATACATGGTTTTCTTCTCTATGCCACATGTCAGCCGCATAAAAGACATGACAGTAGATCCTTGGCTTCATTAATCTGAAATCACTGGCTGTCCTCGACTTCTCAGCAGAAGTTTTTCAACTGTCATCCCACATTTAGCATATTTTCAATTGTACTCATGGTCCCAGTTATTAGGTTTTGTTGCACTGCCTCCAGGAATGGTTGCAAGATGCAACTAAATGTCACGGTGCTGCTTCCTGCTACCTGACATTTCAGTGATTGGAAGTGAAATGAAACCTATTCTGTCAATCAAAAGAATTTATCCTTCCTAAAGTTCCCATTATATAACCAGCATGGTGCTATTTGCTTGATAGAATTGCATCTTGTAATAAAGAGGACGAATAGGAAGCAGCTCTCAGTCAGCTGTAATAGGTCATCTCCTTAATCCCGAACAGACATCACACAGCATTCGGAATCAGCTCTGCTCAAGATTTTTTTGCCATTTATGTCTCCATGTTATGTCTTTGAAGTCAAAGATATGCAGTACTCAGTGAAATTTATTAACCAACTTACTTAGGTCTGAGAGTAGCTTTATAAAATTGTGATTATATCCAGTACTTTATATGAAATCAGCCTGGGACTAGCAGATGCAAGTCAACCTAAAGCAAGGCTCATTTTTCCTCCATAAATCGCAACAACTACCCTGCGACCAGACCTTGTCTTCCAGTGTAATTACCGTCAGCTTGCCCACTGACAGTTCCCTGAGAGGATGCCATCAAAGAAGCATACGAGCGGAAGAAGCTTCACTATTTTGACTTAGCAGCTGAGGTACAGGACAGAAGCTGGAGGATAAGGTGCACCTGGCAGAGGTGGGGTGTAGGGATGTCGTAGCCAGCACAACAGCAAAGCTACTGAGGGAGGTCTGAGTCAGACTCACAAGCAAACAGTTGAAGAGCTGACCATACTGCAGAGAAGACGTACTATTGGCTGTTGCTGAAGCAGAGTGACACCACCTGGGCCACAAAGGCAAACAACTAACCTGGGGACACACACCCTGGCTTGATCAATCCTTGGTAGGCCTGCTTCAGCAGAAGACTGTGATATTTGGCCGAAACACCATTTCATGCTTAGTTTCTCCAACCAAACAGTGAAGCCTAAAACCTTAAAAGTAAGAACAGTGCAAACACTAGATATCTAGTTCATATTTCAAATCTTTCAAAGGTAATTTGTTGTGATTGTGCTTTGACAGACAGCTTTTCAGGCCTCTGTGTGTGAGCCAGTTGCCAGTATCACATTAACGTCATGTTCACATTGCAGGCAAAAGTGTCACAAAACGTTTTTGCCCAAATGTATCATATTTCTATTTTTTCCTTAATATCTTTTCTTTTTTTAACCTTCATTTAAATAGTGACACTAAATCAGATACATATGCATTTTTTATGGAAACCTCAGTCTGAATGGTCACATCATATTGCATTTTACTTTTATGTCATTAAAATTGCACAACACATTGTGCCAAAGGAGGTAATATGCAACAAGATGGAATATAATCAATGGATGAAAAAGCAGTATATGATAATTCGGTCACACTAGCTGCACAACAATTTCAAAATTGATACACATGTTGACATGTATAGCAGATATATTTACAGCCATTGTGATGTCTTCTTCTGCACAAGTGGTTACTTCAGGGCTGTGGTCCTTAGTTTAGTCTGATGACAGGTGCATTTAAACCCCCAAAAATTCAGCAAAAATCTGAGTTAAGCATTTAAGACCGGAAGTGTGAAGGTAGCCTAAGGGGGTGATCACACCAGGATAGCCTGGGTATCTTGGTGCATTTCCAAAGAATTTCTTTGGTTTGGTTTGTGTTCAAACTGGACTCAATCTAACTCAAGCCGAACAAACCACCTGGTCAACATCACATAATCAAAAATAACCTGAAAATAAAGATTAGATATCTTAATATTTATTTCATATTTGTTACGTTGTGAAATTCTTTGCAGCTTTTTAAGTCTTATATAGTGTAACATTATAATAAGCTCAGATTATAAATTTGTCTTGTTCAGTATGGACTGGCGATCTGTCCAGGTTATACTCTGCCTTGCACCTGCTAATTACTGACAAAGACTCCAGCTTCCCTGTAACCCTGAATTTGACTAAGTGGTTTGGAAAATAAATGAAGCATTTAGGTATGAATTTCTCATTGACATGTGACTTTTTAGATAATTATGCAACTTAGCTTGATGTGTAATAAAACTTTGTCATCAAAACATGCCACTTGCCACATCATGGGATGTTGTGAAATATGATGTCTTACTTTTCCGAGAAATGATCCATCTTTAGGTTTTTATGCTACTCTGCCTGTGAAATTAAGAAACCTTCCACCTTCATGTACCAATATTTTCATCAAGTGTTTTTAACTGCAGAGTTTTGTATAAAAACCTGACTGAGATCCAGTCACAGCATGATCCTGACCAACTCGACATGTGGTTTGTTAAGTCCAGCGGTACTCTAAATGCTGTTTACACTTTCATTTATACTTTAGGAGATATTTGTAATACAGTGGTATTACAGTGATCTGTCAGACCTGTACTGTGTTTACTCTCTTGCGCCTAAATGGCTCATTAGCCCTTTATACATGTGGCTTACATAACAGTGTTAAGTATTGCTGCCTCACACCTGTGGCTTCTGTTCTGAGAAATAACATTCCCTGGTTTCAGCCTGACAATCACAATCAGTGTCTCACCAAAAATAGGAGCGACATTACTGCTTTGTGCAAACATGGCCAAAGATCAAACGTTTTGGATTGAACAGTTGCAAGTAATTTCAAACTGGCGAACACCCGGGGGCATAGATGTAATATGATTTATTGATATATTTATTAGAAATGAAATAGAACAGGGTTCCTATCTTAAGGAGGATTTGTGATTTATGGGGTTGAACTTTATGACAAAAAAAATATTTTTTTACACTGACTTGGTTGAAATTACTGATGCTTATAAACAGGAATGTGGTGTTTTTGCCCAAACTTCTCATATCTAATTTGTGTAGACATCACAGAGATTATTGCTTTCGTTTTATAAGAGGGGGATTGTGTGAGAGTGTTTGTGTAATGGTAAAGCCCAAACCTAAATGATTACATTAGTTTAGTAAAAAGAGTCCTATTATCTGTAATGCCTTCACTGTAAGGAGGCGGTAATTTCAGTCATCTCTGGGATGTTAAATGTCACAAAGAAGGTTTACCTGTCACTGTGGTGTGTCATCATGGCAGTTTACACCAGAAACCATAAAGATATATTTATTTATTTATTTTTTACAAAAAAAACATTTGGCAGATTCACAAACATGTTTTTAGACTGTAAAGTGATTTCTTAGAGTGTTTTAAATTAGTGAATGCCCACCTTTGTTTAAGATAAAAGACATGCATGCTTGGAGCTAGCCCTGCTGGATATGTAAACATCCAAAAAATGCCTATTAAAGGTCAAGATTTATGAGCCATGTGCAAACAGACAGAGACAGCAGTGAGATAGAGGATAGACAATAATAAACACAAGGCTAAAAGAATAAATGACAAAAAGATAACAAAAGTATCCCCTGAAATCTAATCGTCCTCATTTCCAAAGTGATACATTGGTAATAAATGACTATACAGTGAGATTTATATAATATAAAAAATGTTAATGTGCAAAGTATTGAGACCCATGCCTCTGGAGCAATCATCACCCCTGTTCAGGCGATGTTCGAATCACACAAACAAAAACATTCTGCGTACTGCTGATAAAATCAGAAACGTGTCATAATGAGACTGAAAGTTTTTAACAAGCACAAAAGCAAATGAAGATGTTACCGATGGATGACTCAAAGCGCTCAACAATGTTGCTGTCTTTAGTGCTGAAAGAAACTGAATCCATCACCTGTGCAGCTCTTAAACTGTGATGTAATATCTACAACAAAACAGGCCAGCAGACAAGAACTCTTCACTTCTTTAGTCTCATCAATTGATCAAACCAATCCCAATTTCCTTTTAATAATTAATACTTACAGATTTTAACTCTATCTTCATGCCACCATCTAAAGTTGTATGTGGGGATTCCGCAGAGCGCTTCAGAAGTAAGATCAATAATATTAGATGCAACTTTTTACCCAAAAGAAATGTTAATTTGAACAAATCTGAAGTATTGTTATTATTAGAGTAAACACTGAGGAGTTTTGTTCTGGTTTATGCAAAGATGCTTGGTGTTCATTTCCTATAAGCCAGTTCAGTGTTGTGGGGAGGCTGGAGCCTTATCCCCGCTATTATCAGGCTCCCCAAGAATCCATTAAATCCAGTGTGTGGTTTCCAAGATTTAGTTTTAAACCCACTTCCTTCAATTGCTCCATGTTGCCTCTTAGGGATGTCATCAGGAGACACGTCATTGGTTTTCACAGCTGTGATACACACCTTCACATCGCTGTGTCTCCTGATGACTGAACACTCTTTTAAACCGTATGTTCGTTATAAAGTCATGGCAGATTGCTTCTTTCAGCATCTCAAATATTAACTGCCTTTTTAAATTTTGCTGAAAATAAGAGAAAGTTTTTGACATTTAAACATTTGAAACTTTCTCACTATGTCAGAAATATGTGTTCTTTTTTAATTATGAGCTGGATTTCATCCCACCTGTTAAAGTTTTGATAAGAAAAGATTACAGTCTTGTTGCAGTCTGCCCATTTCTCTCTCTTACCAGCTGACTGATTAAGTGCTGATGCATGCTTTTATTTTCCAGTAGATTAGATTATTGCAATGCCCTGCTCTCCAGTCTTCCCAAAGGAGTATTTCCAACCTGGAAATTTACTCCAGAGCTCTGGGGCACAAGTTCTGATGAGGACCATTGGGTCAAATCACAGTACACTGGTTTGAAAATTGCTCATTTTAATCGTCTTGGATCATCTTATTTATTAGAGCTGTACAATGAGGAGAACACACTCAACAATAAGAAGATGAATCATCACACACATGTGAAATATACTCGAACAAACATTATACCACTGTGAAACTTGAACCTTGGTGTGCAATACAGTACTTATAAGTGCAATACATTCAAATTGTAAATATATGTATATATCTGTTTTTGTAGTACCTACCATATTTTTATTCTACTTTAAGTATTTTATTTCTATTTTTCTCCTCCTTTTGCCCTTATTCTAACATTTTTATGTTCCTTTTTTTTCAAATGCAAATACCATAAAGAGTAGCATCCCATAATCTCATTGTATGCTGTGGTTTACAATGACAATAAAGGCTTTCTGATTTTTAAGTTTGAGGCCCTCACAGACCCTGATGTTCTGCTGGCACTGCCCTTTTAGTTATGAAACTTATGATGACGCCTCATCAGAATCAGAATCAGGTTTATTGCCAATTGTCATTACCAGGAATTTGACTTGATTTGCCAGTGCCTACATAAATAACATAAATTAGTGTGAAACCTATGAAATATGAACACAAGCCGATGCTGAGATAACATAAAACTGAAAAATATTTAAAGAGGAAGAAAAAAAATGTATATACATAATATACAGTAATGTATTTACATGAAATGTGCAGGCAGTGTGGAAGTTAACTGACCAGTAAGGGGGTGTGTGTTAATATAACATCTATGTGCGTTTTGTTAATGCACGAAATGAGTCTGTCAGTTAGAGTCTTTAGCTGAGTTCCACAGTCTGATGGCAGAGGGGAATAAACTGTTTTTATGGCGGGAGGTTTTGGTCTTGATGGACCGCATTCAACCACTATGGCTCTTGACCGTGGAACATCCTGCCAAACAACCTCAGGGTTGCAGGGACTGTTGATGTTTTTAAAACTGTTTGTGTGTGTACGCATGTGCAACTATGTGAAAGAAAACCACAATATCATTAAATATCACTGCTAACTATGTAAAACACTTTGTGTTGCTGCTACCTGGCATGAAGTGGACTTTATAAAAAATTGCTGTGACTTGATTTTAAATTAATCAACATGCAATTATTACAAATTAATAATATTCTTAATATTAAAGATGCTGAGGCATAGGTGTCTCCTGTCCTCAGATGCCGCTAGCTTACCAGTTTATTTTTGTTTCTGTGCTCCAGCAAACCCGTCAAAAAGAACAATCTGATCAATTTTATTTGCACAGACTGTGTTTAAAGAGCTCAAAGAGTAAGTTGTAGAACAAAGCATTTAATCAGGGAAATAAGGCCTGATTTCCTTTTTGAAGCAGAGTGGCTACATATTCTGATGCACATCTCTCCACACCTACACACAATCCATTTTTGCTGTTAATAGCTTTACCAAGCAGATCTCCAACTCCACTCACCGATGTGCATGAGAGACGGATAGATAGCTGATTGAAGACAAGTGGCTGGACAAGAAAATCTTTTGTCATAGCTGAATGCAAATAGCTACAGTAACATATTACAATATTATGCTGTAGCTTTACAGTATTTAGCTTCCATTGACTGTTAAATGTATCTATCTGGTAAGATCAAGTTAAAAATAAATTGTAAAAAAAATCTTTCAGCCTATACATACGTTGGTTGATCACAGGATCAGACTTCATCACACTGTGGCTCCACAATGTATAATAATCAGAGCAGAGAAATAAAGTCTCCTTTAATGTTAGTTTTTCATGCTGATTTTGACAAAGATAATTTGCGCTTCGTAAATGTATCATTTTCAGCCTTTGAGGACAACCTGAGCTTAGCCTGGACCATATAGGATACACACACACATACACGCACACACATAGTACCAGACAATAGTTTGGACACAATTTCCCATTAGATTTAATTAGAAATTAAATGATAATTTTATTTCTCATGGTAGTCTGTCAATGATTCACAAGAAGGAATCATTAAGGTGTATTTTAACAACTACTTTCTCAAATCATTTCTTTCACATTATAACTAAAACGGCAGTAAAATGGGACATGAGGGACATTCTCATTCTGAGAACAACTTATATTTCACACAACCCAGTCTGTCCTGTCCTCCATACTCTTTTCTCTGCTTATTGTTGTCTTCTTCTATCTGTACTCCCCATCTCAGAGATATTTATTGTAACATTATCTACCCTTTCCTTAGTTTTTCTGAGTTAATTTCAGATATGATTCAAACATTTTGAAACATGTTTTATTGAATATACAATAAAAGTGGTTTCAGATTTTTCTACATCTACTGCAAGACTGTAATTCTGTTGTTGTCTTTAATGTTAAATGTATCTTGTAGATGTTTCTGGAATAATAAAACATCTCTGTACTAACAACACTGAGCAGAAGGATACCAGTCAGGTTAGTTTGTTTTACAAACACCTGAGCATGTATGTATCTCTACAATTTTAAGTGGTAACACTGAGCTTATAAAACTTAAAATTTGGTATCCTTCCATCTTTCCATAGTGAGATCTTCTGCAGTTTTTCACCTTTTTCATAACATTTTTCCTTTTAGTTTTCTTCACAACAGTTTTTCTTTCTTTGGTTTGACATCCTGTCACTCCAAAAACACACGTGCCCTCAAAGTCAAACACAGACACACAAATGTAGATGCTGCATAAAAGCTGTTAGAAAAGTTAAAGGCTGTCCCCTCTGTGAACAAGAGTGTGTGTTCTTTATGGTGTTCGCCCTTGTTTGTTCATATTTATTTCTAATAAAAAATAAATGACAGAACATTTTATGCCTCCCTGTTTCCACAGATACCACTAAGCTGGAGATAGAATTGGCCAGAAGTCTCTCTCCCTAACACATGTACACATATTTCTCTTCAATGCTGAAATTTTCATGTGGAAAAAGCTGTTGGGCTGTTAAAAGACTGTCTAGGGAGGAGGTGGGCATTTTTATCGAGGACAAGCTGGGGGTAGCTTGAACTTAACACAACATTAAAAAATGAATATTTTTTTAAAGTAATTTATTATTCTGATAAGAAATAAGACAACTGGGCTTTGCAGTTATGTCTAAGTGGGTGGATAATGTACACTGTGTTTTAGTAAATGCATAGCAATCTCTGAAAATGTCAACTTTAGCACAAACAGGCATGTCTTTTGAAAGTTAACCTGTATTGTTGCAAAATGATATTAATGTGCAGACAGATATATATTCCAGATTCAACTGTACTCTATCAATAAAGTTAAATCTGACTGGATAAGAAGTCATATAATCTTATAAAAAATGATTGTATGAAGACAGATTTAATTTAAGTAAAGGTTTTCATTATACTTAGGAGCACCTATATCAGTTAAAATAATGATTTAATTTGTTTGACTAATGATTAAAAGGTTTCCGACCTTACTTCAGAGAGACATTGTTAATACAAACACATTGTAAAAATATTTCTCTAAGTATTAAAACAAAAGTACTAAACACCCAGTAAGACCAGAGTTTTTATTATCCATAAAACTACATTCAAATAAACTAATGCCCATCAAACTTTAGACATATTTTTCCAGAACAAGATGGCAAAACAGCAACGCCATGTTTTACCTTCCACTATATGTCTTACTGTTGGCAGTGTGTTTTTCCATTTTTGCTTTATTTCATATCCTGATAAACAAGCTGGTGCCTTACATACAGCTTTGCATTTGTTCCATTTTCAGCAAATACCCATATCCCTCCCTTTTTTTAAACCACTCATTAGTCTTGCCTTCTTCTGCCTGTCTCTTTGTAGGGGTGTCTCTCTTTCCATTCACTTGGTTCAGTGCAGTGTAAATTGTTCAAGCTGAAACCAACACTCCAGATTGTTCCAGAACAGTCTGGAGCTCTTTAGGTGTCTTATGTGATGTGTTTGTTTTTTCCACAAACCCTTCACACCTTCACAGACTAGATTCCATTTTAGCTTTTTTTATATATATAACAAACAGATTAAACGAGGATTTTCACAATCTTTAGTTATTTCCATGTTACCTTTGAAAATGTTTTGTTGTTTTTGTCTATCTTCTCTACCTAGCACTCAAACATCTATTATATATATATACTATTCATTTGTTTAATGTATAATGTATATTTACATACATTTCTGAAATGTTTTTATACCTACAGTTGAAGGACACAGTAGTGGCCAGGAATCTACATCCTCTTCAAAAGCGTCCTCATTCAGGACCTAAGCTGAGACAAAGGAATGTGATTAAAGTTTTGCATGTTGACAATTTTATACAAAAACTACAATGCAAAATTTCATGATCTTTGAGGAGAAGTGGGGTATTGGCAAATGGAGGACCTATAAATTTTTGATGTGGGCAGGAATCTCTCATGTTAAAACTTTAGAATACAGCACTGGCATCAGTGGTGGAAATGCTCTCAGCTTGCTCTTGTTATAAAATTGGCTCGCCGTTCTTCCATGTTAAGCTGAATTTAATGGAATATGAAATGCCAGAGGAAAACTTTAAGCGACTCGAACCAGTTTCCTTTGTGCTATATTTAGTTTCTGTTTTCTTACGGCTATTATAAAAGTTTAGAGCACTGGTATAACAGTGTCATCAAAATTACAATCAATAGACCCACCAAATTGTTTCTTATTTATTGAATCCCAAAGTTGTATTTTTGTTTGTGCTCATGTTGAATGCAAAAGATGCATAAGAGTGTGGCTGATTTGTAGTTGTTTGCGTTTCAGGAAGCAGTATATAATGAGTCACTGATTGCATTTTTCAAGCCTGGAAGTAGCAACCTGCCAGCAATATAAGTGGACAAACCCGTTTGCTGATTTTTGTCATTATTTTTTTAATTTCAAGAGCCTACAGCTGCACTTGTTTCATCCACACCTGTCACCATCTGCTAAATTGTTTCATTAATGGGCTGTGTGGATAATTGTGCAGAAAGATGAGATTCCCTTTATGTACTTTGTGTGCCTGTCTTATTTATTTTATATTAAATAAATCCTAAATCCCCCTTAGAGAATTACATCCTCTTTAAACATATTGGCTTTATTATGAACTGTATCCCCAACATAAAGCAAAAAGCTTTTGTCTTAGATACCAGTTATCAGATTAGTGATGGGATACAGATTTACAGGTAGACGAGGCTGGAGCAGCACCTCATTAGTGGTTTATTGTTATTAATGAAACCCAATTAAATAACAGGAAAATAAGTGATCCTTCTCTTGCCATGATGACTCTTCTTTGATCTGTACAACAAAGATTCAGTATTCTTTACCAGATCTCTACTCTATTGATCATGCCTCTTAAGTTCTCCTGAGTGTTTTCTTTTATGTAGGTTTTCCCCCTATATCCAGTTCTAAAGCTGATATTTAGTCTGTGCAATATGCTGATTTATTGCAGTAATGTCATTTAACTATAGCTGATTTATGTTGAACATAAAGTTAGTGCAAAGCATTGACTGGTGACCTATACAGGGTTTACCCTACCTCTTGCCTGCAAATTGCTGGGATAGGCTCCAGTTTCCCTGACTAAGCAGTATGGACAAGGCATGAATTTTGCAACATCTTGATATAAGTATAGTTAAAGATCCACCCATTTTCCATACCAATTTATCCTATTTAGGATCAAAAGTAGCTGGAGCGTATTCCAGCAATCAAGAGGCTAGAAGCAGGGTACGCCATGGACAGATTACTAGTCCATCACAGAGAGACAAACAACCAATCACACACATATTCACTCCTAATTCCTAATTTAGAATGACCAATCTAGTTTTCATGCATGTATTGGACAGTGGGAGGAAGCTGGCCAAGAGAGAACATGCAAACTCCACACAGAGAGGCCAATGGCAGAACCGAGAGCTAAATCAGCTGTGAGGCTGTGGTACTAATCATTGTGCCTTCATGCAGCCCTATATGAAGATTTTTTGCACATGAATATATTTCTAATAATTGGAATAGAAAAAGGGCTCTTGGATTAATAAGCTGGATTCTTGACATTTTGAGGCACTAAATGTGGTGTGTGTGTGTGTGTGTGTGTGTGTGTGTGTGTGTGTGAGTGTGTCTTCCCAACATTTTCTATTCTGGAATGTGCCGCTAGGTGGCAGCAAACAGTAGTAGCTCTGTGTTAACTGTCATAATTTTTTAAGACATCACCTGCCAGTTTGGGTCATTCAAGAAGACTTTTCACGCTGGTGAAAATTGTGTGCATCTTTTTTTCTGCTAATTCACGACTTGTTATTATAGTCTCCATGGCAACGAGACTTGTTTACCACCAGGATTTACTGATAATGCTCTCCAAATTCAAGATTATTGGTGAAGTAACACTTCAAATCCCAATGGAGTTAAAAAGAAAGAGATGAAGACGCAGGGCAGGAGTGAAGCAGAGAGAAAAACGATGGAGATTTTAAACCGTTTATTCCAACTGTTGTGATGGCTAACGTGCGATTGCTAGCTAATAAAATTGATGAGCTCCAGGTGCTAACTCGGAAAGAATACAGAGTGCAGTTTTATGTGCTTCACTGAGACATGGCTGCATGAACACATCCCAGACTGTAATGCGTC
>JBAMHV010000004.1:14131547-14158933 GCA_037177535.1 Pseudomugil gertrudae | reverse complement strand
ATCCTCAGCATCGTTAGACCAGGTTTTAACAGTCTCTCCAATGACAGGCTGTCGCTGAACGATGGGTCCTCTCTGGTAGAGATGCTGACAAAAGCTAGCAGTTCCATGTCTCCTGTGCAGATCTTCTCCCCAACAGCGACACGTCCAGGATGACACCAGTGCTGGCCAACCAGCACTGCAACTCCACCTCCTCCTTATGCTTTAGTTCTTACTATAGAAAATGGTTTTCAAAGTACTCCAGTGTATATTTTACTTCCAAACTAACTTGCCTACGTTCATTTCCTGGTGTAACTTTTTTCTTTTTTTATTACCCTGCTGCAAACCCATTACAGCAGTGAAAGGCATCTTTGTTGATCTTGTTTCTGTGTGCAACACAGTTTACAGACAGTCCCAGTTACTGGTAATTAGCAACTGCTTTAATAAGTCAAACACTAATTTCATGCAGATTGCCAGTTCAAATATGTACATAATTCTGATCCTCTCAGAATTTAGAACTGGGTTTTATGGTAATTAATAATCTAAATAGAAAAATATAAACTCTGAATAAAGTAGCTTTCTACACCATTTTGAGTCACAACAGAGATATAAAAGCTATAACTTTCATGTTATTAGATGCAACTCCTGCAACTAATCTGCAGTAATACAGATGCTGCACCGGTTTGTTGTGGTGAAGAGGGAGCTGAGCCAGAAGGCAAAGCTCTCACTTTACCGATCACTCTATGTCCCAACCCTCACCTATGGTCACGAGGTGTAGGTCGTGACTGAACTGGGCACGTCCCTGTGGGAGGAGGCCCCGGGGGAGACTCAGGACACACAGGACCTATTCCATCTCGCGGCTGGCCTGGGAATTCCCTCGATGAGCTGGGGAGCGGGATCTCCTGGCTTCCCTCCATCCAGTAACCCGACTTCGGATAAGCGGTGGAAAATGGATGGGTAGATGCAACTACAGTGGGGTGTCATAACAAAAAGAACAAAGTTATCATACTGTTCAGCTCCATACTGTCTGTGTAGATTCAACTTTTATATGTAGCAAGACATTTCTCAGGTACTTCTAAAGCAGGGTGGGAATCTCTGGTCCTCAAGTGTCACAGTCCTGCAAGTGTTAGGATTTTCCCTGCTGCAACACACCTGACTCACATCAGATATATTTAACAGACATGTGCAGAGCTTAACATCAAACTCTGCATGAGTCTGCTAATCACCCATTGATTTGAGTTACGTGTTGCTGCAGGGAACTTCATAACACTTGTAGGCACTCAAGGGTCGGTGCTGCCCATCTCTGTTCTCAAGCATCACCTATCAGTGGAAGGAACAATACTGAATCATGATGATAAAAAGGAGCACTATAGATGGCTGACAGGCTGAATTGTTAACAATGAACTGAAACAGAGGAAGAACTAAACATGTAGCAGTAAAGTAAACCCACAGAGAAGCCTTTGCAATTATGATTTGCAGTTAAACTTCACTGAAAATAATTTGAATATCCAGCACCATGTTATCTTTTTTTATAAAATGAAAAACAAACAAAATTGAATTACATTTTTTACCCATAACAGAGTATCTAAACTGTGGAAGTCCAATCATACATCTACAGTAGTGGAAAGACTTCTGGGAAAGAGTAACGCTTTAAAATTCAGAATTTCATGGAAATAACACTTTAACCAAGATCCTAATTTGTGTTGTCATCTCTGAGACACTGTGTAGAGCTGCTTCATTGGCGATGAATGACAGAATAAAATTGTGGCTGATAGATTTAAACAATTACACCCACATGAGCTTTATTTAATAAAACTTAGGGCGAATATAGTTGAAAAGGAAAATGTGCTTACATCCAAGGAAAATCATCATGGCTATGTTGCAGTGTGCTGAAAGGCGTGCTCTTAATTATTGTTACTGAAGCAGCTTGAGGGCTTCTTAGCTCTCACTTGAGCATTTGGTGTGCTGTCTTTAGCTTGGACAGGCACATCACTTTTGCTTATCTAGAATTTTGCTTTTGCCACAAGAACCAAGACACACTTTTGGGTAAAAATAATTGCTTACAGGCAAATTTGTATCATGTGGAGAGCCTGCAGGGAAAAAGCTCTGCTAAGCCTATTGAAATCTTTTCCTTATACAAACTTTTTAAAGGATTGTTGGCAGAGTTTACCCCTGCATATTATGATATTATTAGCTGTATTTTCAGCATTATGGTCATATTAGTTTCTTTTCACATCATTACATCTGATCACAGACTTTATTGCACTGTGCATGTTTAGAAAAAGGGCAGCATAACAATCAATGACTTACTCATTCAGCTAAACTGACCATTTTGCAAAATGTGGCACAGCACTCTGTAACTCTGGTGATGTTAGCTTTGATGCTAACTCCAGGGAAAGTTAGCGTAATCTTGTCCTGTTGGTTAGAGCTGACACTAATTCCCTGGGACAGGAGTGTAGCGGTGTGTGATTTAGCGGCGTATGTTAAGTGCTTCTGGAGCTGCAGGCTAGTCTGTGGGCACCAGGGCAGAGAGAGCAAGCTGGGAAAGTACTGACTTGACTAACTGGCCTGATTAGACCGGGTGTGAGATGACATGGATCATAAACAGACTAACCCAGCTGGAAAGACAGATTGGCAGAATTAAAGAGAGAAAGTAAGAGAAAAAGACTTGCATTGAAAGGAAATGTACAAAGAATATTAGCAGGTGTGGACGCATATACTGTACTGAAAACAAAAAAAGGGGGGAGAGGGAATTAGAAAATCTGGAGACAATGGGTTAATTCTGGAGATGTGATGTTTCCTCCTGGGCTGTTTTTCAGCTCTGCTGGACTGTAGTGGTGTAAGAAATTGGCTGAGATGCAACATAGCATTCACATCATGGTTTCATTAGCTCTCATTTAGCCCAAGGCATTTCACACTGCATTTCCTCTACTCATCTGCTTCTTTTAGATCTGATCCAGTAGCAGGAAAAGGTAACGCAGAGTATGCAGACAGTAAAACAAGAGCTCAGAGCCCTCTGTATTAAACTGGTGTTTGGTTTTAGGGTTTGCAATAAAAATATGCCTTATTTTTCATTTGATTGATGTAGACACTTGTGTGCCTTTAGCGACTCCAAATCTTTCCCTTCAGACCCCAAAGTACAAGATGAAATCAGATTACATTTATTTCAGGGTTATTTTATCCATTAATTGCTGGCACTTTACTGAGCATATTGCCTTCAGCCACAGATTATGTTCAAATAATGGCAAATGCTGGCAGAGAGATTTTAGGCATCTCGTGAAGTCTTATAAGGGATTTAGCAGAAGTAGTTAGGTTAAACCCTGGTCCCTGAATGGTCACTTTCTTTGGCACTAAATAAAATAATATTTAAACAGTTTAGGACAGAAAGAGGACAGTATAGTTCTCTCACTAGTCTCTGCCAATCATTTATGCTTTGGTTGCACACTGGAGCTTTATTCTAATAATTAAATTCGAGTTGTATACGTTAGTCACCGTTTTCTTGAAGATGAGTGCAAGGCAATCTTTGAGAAACCTTGGGGAGGGGTGCGAGGTCAAACTACTTACTGGTCTTTGTTGAAGACATGTTCAGAATGCACAACACTCATGCTTCTGGTCTGATATGAATTCTGTACAGAAATGTTGTTTTTAGCTTATCTAAATAACGTTTGTTGAAAAAAAAACTATTTTTAGTATGAATTAATTTACTGTCTTGCGGCATAAAGAAAATTTGAGCATGAAATATTTTAACTCATGAAAATTAAAAATGGAAATACATTTTTAATGTATTATTTTTTTAGTTTTAAAAAAATGTTATTTAAAGCCTACAAATGCTTCTACCTTTAATTTAATTCTGTGTATAACAGCTTTTCTTCTGTTTGTTTACAGATTAAAACATAAAAAGCTAAAATACAATCACACAACTTAAGAATATGTAGCACAAGAGGGTAGGTTTTTGCTACTTTTAAGGCTTTTTTTCTCAAAAACTGTTGTAGTACAAACTGCGCTGACACAGGTGCTTCATAGTTGTATGCTGTACTTTAAAAAATATTTTTAAGTTACATTAATTTTTTATTCCACTAAGCCCTATTCTATTTCCGTTAACATCACACAACCTGGTTTTGATTATCTTCATTACATAGAGGAGTCCCTTAGTGTGGGTGGGGTTGCTGTAATAAGGCGGTTTTTAATTATCGGGAAGTCATTTGCTTGAGACACACATGCCACAACAATGGATTTGAGGTCATGCTTTACCTTTGGTCTGTGGCTTCTAATCAGGAAAAGATTACATGAACAGAAGGCTGTTGTGGTGCTACCTGCCGATGCGACCCAAAGTTTTTTCATTGGGAGTTGCGATCATGATTCATCCTGTGATGTCAAATTCTACCCAGTAGTAGCCTGCAAACTGTACACTTCACATTTTCAGCTTGACTCCTCACTGTCAGAACCCCAACAGAGCAGGTGTTAAATATGTGTCTACTCAGGCTGGGAAGATCCTGATGGAAACACCTTTAAACCAGGAGGAGTGGTGTCAAGCTTGCTTTTGTAGGTGCTAGTGGAAAAGGGGCACAAGTTACTTTCTCTTTGCCTGGTTCACCATTACTATGCATTAGTGTGGAGGTGCTCTCTAAGCTCTGTGCATGCTGAACTGGCAACACAGAGCAGATGAGACAACAGATGCAATCAGAAATGACAGCCACGGGTACCTTGGACGTTATTTTTCTGTCATTAGTCTTAAATGCTGTGCAAAAATGTCTACTGGATATTTACTTTAAATTTATTGTAAAAATAGTGTTCTGACATCATGCTGATAATCCCACATAAACAATAAAAGCATAATAAGCCGATATATTAAATGGACAACTGTAATATGACCTTTCCTGTGTAATCATGTCAGTAATCATTAAAAAAACTGTTTTTTGCTGCCAAGATGAGCTAATATACTTTATATGATAGGCAAATGACCCACTTTCATCATTTTATGTTTTCAATTGTGAATAAGATATTACAGGAAAATAAAAAGTTTATTGAATTCTGTTTTAATTTACAACTCATTTTTTTTATGTTTCTGTGTTTTGCAGGGTATGATGGGTGTAGTGGCCTGGATGTTGTTCTTACTTTCCTCAGTCACGGTGCCTGTGGCATCCCAAAAGCCTCCAGGGCTCAGTGTGGGGGTGATCCTGGGCCAGACCCGCTCACTTTCCGATGAGGAAGTCCAACCACCACGGCGCCCTGATGATGCCCTTGATGTCTCTGTGGTGACACTGAGGATCAACCAGACAGACCCGAAGTCTGTGATTACACAGGTTAGAATGATATACTGCACAGTATTACAGACATATGCACACTGTTAATTTAAAACCTGTTTGTGTCAATGTGTTTTAAGGTGTGTGAGCTTCTGTCTCGCACTCGTCTCCATGGTATTGTGTTTGCTGATGGCACCGATCAGGAAGCTATAGCCCAGATCCTTGACTTCCTGTCTGTTCAGACACAACTTCCAATCTTGGGAGTCCATGGAGGCTCTTCTATGATTATGGCTGACAAGGTGAGTGAAATCACACACTGTGGCCATCTCAGAAACATAAACTACCCTGTAAAATCTATTCCTAGATATTTCCATATAAAGTGTTTGGTATTTTTAAGTGAAGTTATAACCCATTGTTTGTGCATTCTTCACCCGCTGAAGGTTAATGCTTTTCATTCAACATGTTATACAGATGACATGTTTGAAATTCAGTCAATCATTTTTATTGATAGACATGGTATTTAGAAGATCACTTTACATAAAATGAATGTAATAATTTACAACAATCTGGGTTACAGTATAAAAGATAACATGCTTTACAAAATGTACAAAGTACATCAGATGCATTATGTTTACTAGACACATATTATATGGTCTCAGTTTGTAAATACATCACCAGTCAAAAGTTAAGACATATTTTCTCATTCATTTTAATGCAAAAGTGGTTTCAAACTTTTGACTAGTAATATTTTAAATAAAAACTGTGTGTGTGTGTGTGGGCGGGGGTGTTGCAGTACTTTTGATAAATGTTATGTTTTACCTTAAGTGAGTCACTACTTTTGGGGGCTGTCTAATGGAAGGGATGAAGTTGTTTATGTAATAGATGGATGTTTTAGAAAAGAAAATTACACACTGGCAGCAATTTCTTACGGTCAGTGGAGACCTTTCCATAGAACATACAACATTCTCTGGTACATCATTTTTATTTTAGCAGACGATCAAGCATTGTTTAAATATGTAATAATGTATCTCCTGCCTGGTCTAAAACCGTGCTTTGCAAAGCCAAAGGGAGGTTAAAAAAAGACTCCTGAGTTGCATGTTGTTGTATCAAGTCCACTGCTCAGCAGGTTGGCAAAACATATATATTCCCAGTCTTTCATAAAGAAAAAGAAATATCTTTTCAAAATCTGTCTTTTTTGCTTTGTTTTGATGTGCTGCTCAGCACTATGATAACGGTGTATATCTCTTTCTTATCTGAATTCTCTCTTTGGTACCGACTGTAGACTTTGCTGACTGATAGACAGGCTGAAAAAGCTTTGATAAAAGTACAACTGGCTCTTTAGCTTTTAAATCTCGCAGGGCACAGAAGCCAAAACACAGGAACCACTAACCACCGCAATACAGAAGCCTTTTGAAGTACAAGTTGACTGGAAATGCAGTTATATGCGCGTGTGTGTGTGTCGGTGAGAAAAGAAAAAGACAGAGGTGGGGGAGATGGTGAGAATTGGCTTGAAAGTTTGGGGAGTGTGGAAGCAACGTGAAGGTCAGTGGCTTGAACCCCCTACCGTGTATACAATGATAGGAAAAATAAATAAATGATGCTTTTCTTGCCTTAAATCGCTGCTGTTAATGTGCCATTTAACAGGGTACTTAACCCCCAACTGCTCTTACTGAACCGCTTGGTGTCCAAAATAACAAGTGTACAATCATTTTTGGAGGCTCCCAGGTGAGGGGCTTTGTCGCCTGTAACTAACCCATCCCCTTAAAGCTGTTTCACCAAGTCTACCTTGGAAATAAAAGCA
The DNA here is from genome assembly GCA_037177535.1 of Pseudomugil gertrudae. Taxonomy (NCBI): domain Eukaryota; kingdom Metazoa; phylum Chordata; class Actinopteri; order Atheriniformes; family Pseudomugilidae; genus Pseudomugil; species Pseudomugil gertrudae. Next base: position 14,151,913 of record JBAMHV010000004.1, on the reverse strand, counting down.
TCATGTTCAATTATAAAAAATACATAAATCTTTTTCTTGGTATTAATTCAGGGCCAAAGCAGCCAAGTGCCAAGTAGGCAGAGGGCTCAGTGAGTCAGCAAACCATTGTAAAAACATTTGTTGGTAGTTTTTCTGATGTTAGAAGTTTATAAATTGTTGTACTGTCAGTAATTTTGTTTATATAATTATATGCATATTTTACATAATGAATGAGACCTTCAAATTTGAAAATTATGTCACCTCTTTCACTTTTCGTAAGTTAGTAAGCTATGCAAATAATATAAAGCTATTCATCAGTTGGTGCAACAAATGGAGCAATACCCAAACAAAGAATTGTGGGTGCATTATTGAGCCATTTCCCCACACGATGCACAGAAAAAACCGTAGAAGCAAAAAAGAACATTATGAAGATGTTGCAGAAACAGCTAAATAATAAATACCTAAAAATGACACTGAAAATGTTAAAACAGAAAAAAAAAACTGGTTATATTCTACTTTGTCTTTTTATGTAAACACAACAATGCTCTCTAATGGATGAACTGAGATAACAACTATGCAACATAAATAACACACATACAGGAGTATGAGGAGCAGCGTATGAAAACGTTTCACATGGACATTTACATACATAAGGGAACATAAATAGACCTTTACCCAGACAATCCTGACAAGCGGTAATACACAGCTGGTTATTGGCACAGTAATTCAACCCAGGGTTTACTAATTTTGACTAATACATGCTCATGTAAATGGAGTGGTGTTTTCAGCATCTGACCAATTACAAACATGGAGAAACCCTGCAAAGCAGCTTACTTCACCATGGAGAAGCTTAAAATTATTCTTCATATTATAAAGAATTCAAATACAACATCTGGACTGAAAGCAACCCTCTTGCAGCTCCAAAAGCCAGAACAGAATTCTGGCAGAAAATTGCAGACTTAATATGTAGGTTCATGAGATAATAGAAAATTAATTCATTGGACATTATAAGCAGTTAGCACTCCAATCTCTTAATTTCACTTAATTATGGCACAGAAATTTCAGGCAGAATGCTTCCTCAGGTCTCTTCCTTTTTTAATATAATTCCTTTGAGTTCTTTTTTCAGTAATTTCTTACTGTGATGGCACAAGTAGCTGTGTATTCCATAAAATTGTGTTTCTGCAGTTCTGCTAGTGTGACCATTATTATTAAGCTTGTTATTTCAGTGTAATGCTTGTGGAGCTAAACAAATGGGAACAAGTCAAGAATAAGTACTAGAGAATGCTTTAAAGCAGTCAGGATAATGGCTGTATTTCTTCCCACTGTCTCTGTTGTACGGATGAAATCAACAGAACTTATTGTTTTCAGCACATTCAAACTGTCATGCAGTCCATATAATGAAAATCAGTACCTTTCATATTTCTAGAGTCCAATGTGAGGTCAGTTAAAACTTGGCTGGAAATGGGTCATGCAATAGAGTGATAATCACAAATGCATCAGCAAATGCATAAAAGAAAAGCTAAAAAAAAAAGAAGAAAAGAATCAAGGTGTTGCAATGACCCAGTTAAACCACAGGCCTGCACCTGATTGAAATATTGTAGTGACAGCTGAGCATGAAAAATGTTCACAAATGTCAGTGAACTAAATATTTCTTCACAACAACATAAGAAGCTGATATTATGTGCGTAACATGTGTACCTCATATTTTTTATGATGTCCTGATACATAAAACCTTAGATTGCAGAAATGGAAAAATAAATTGCCATAACAATTAGATAAATATTCATAAATTAAAACTACTATATTTATACCTAATTTGTCACCTTTGAGAAACTTCAACTTGAAAAGCTTTGTGATGTTTACTGAAAGGATTAATGGTTAAACCAAAGTGTGCCGGGTATGTTTTGGTCGAACCTCTGATTAAACAATTAATCATCCCAACGCAGTGATGCACTGCATGCTCCCAGCTTTATTGGTGCTGAATTAAAACTTATGGAGGGGATCAGGATTCTCAGAGAAGTTACCACATGTTTTTCACTCATATACTGCTAAAAGATTACATGCCTCACCACCTTTGCCTTACCACTGTTAACAAACAAAAACAAAAAAAAAGCCCAAACCCAACAAATAAAAATCTGGCTCTGTTTAATATGTCTTGGCTGTTCCTGTCATACTTGCTGTTAGAAGGGTTGTGATAATCTGACGGATCAGAAATAAGTCACAGAAGGCTTGTTCAACATTATTACTGTGGACTAACAACAATATCCCCATCCCCTCCCTCCTCACCACCAAAACAATAGCGGGCCCCACACACAAAAAACAATAATAATAGTGATAATAAAACAATATTGTGTGCTTTTACAGCCTGAGAGGGTAGATCTGGCTCTTTCTGTTACCACATTATTTCAATTTAAGCTTGTACATGAGCGATAAAAGCTGCTCGTCCCCAAGTATGTTGCGTACCTCGGCTGGGATAAGTAATTTTCCAGAGATTTTGCTATGTGGAGTGCAGAGGCACAAGGAAGATGGTGCCAAGAAATGACAGAAGGGAGACTTAAGCAGACAGTATTCTAAAATAATGGACATACATGAATGTGGGCAGTATAAGTGTGAAATACTTAGTGTTAAAGTAGTGTTAAGCTGCCAGAATGCAAAGTTATCTGTAATGATTATGTCATATTTCAAGTAAAGGCTTTCTCCTGTTGTCATTTTTATCAGCTATTCCACAGTCCTGTATCGTTCTGTAGCACATAAACAGAAACAGAAGCTGCTAAAAACTGTTAAACAACACCGCCTGTAGAGACCAGCAAATCATTTCAGCAATTTGTTTTAAGGAACTTTAAATGGACAGTTTTCATTTTTACAGATATAATCTTGGGTTTAAACACGGTGAAACTTCAAAGCATGATTACAGCCTTGAAAGGTTCAGGTTATCTCTGTGTGGGGGATTAGGGTGATAATCTCAGCTTCAAACAAAGGATTTATTTTGAGTGTTTAGGTTTCCAATTACTAACCTTGGTCTCTATTATTTTTTAAAGCCGTGTGAAGTCCGTTTAAAGTTCCTTTTATTAAATAAAAAACGTTTTCTCAGCAATTTTCTGTGTCAGAGACCTGTGAAGATCATGCTTCCCTGTCTAATATGAATGATATAATGCAATCTTCAAAAGTAGAAATTCTGTTAAGGTGGTGAATATATCGATCGGAATTTGAGAAGTAAATTTGTTAGTAAGCTGTGTCTTGTTGTAAACCAAGTTATGGATTGTGTTACAGTGGAAATTGACATAGAAATGCATCAATAGGTTGTGTATCTCAAAAACCCGAATGATACATTTCAGTAAGGAATGATTGACTTTTATGAGGATTTAAATAATAGAAACATGCTTTTCATTTTTAATATTGACTTATTTAATCCTCAAGAACAACATGAGTTTATTCATTCCATGTAGAGTTTATGCTTGTATACATTAATAGCAAAGACAAATTGATTGACACGAATTAATGCACTTGACAAGTTTTTTACCAATGTTATTAAAGGTGAAATATCAAGAGGGCTTTCAATTACTCACATATCTAATGGTCTTGTACTTGTCTTGTACTCGTATCTGACCATCTACCAGTTTTTACTGTGATAAACAGTACTATTGACAAGGTGTGATTCAAGAAGTTATTTATACATTTTAAAGGGAATTAATGGGACAAAACTTTGATGATTTGTATGTGAATGATGTAAAAATAGCTAACGGTACATTCCTAAACATTTTTACTTCTCTCATTATTAACAGAAAGTATTCAAAATGCATGCGAGAAAAAGAGTATTCTGTATAGAGACTGATGAAAAGAAGGAAGGAGGCTGAGTGTGTTTTATAAAACATGTAAGATAGATTAATAAGTATTATGATTTTAAGTAAAATTGAATATTTGCGTGCTGCTTTTAATCAATATAGAAGCAATATTAAAAGGGAGTATATTAAATAAACTATTTAAAAAAGTCAATCAAATCGGCAATATTTCAAATCAATTGATTAGGACATGGCAAACCAATTTAGTGACTACTCTACCAAGATAAGGCCAGATTTGGCTAGAGGAATTGTACATTAATTGCATAAAAGTGGCGGTAGTATTATTAGAAATTTTATTTATAGCATTATATGCAGCAATTCATAATTCTGTAAGGAGGGTGGGGTAAATAAGCTTAGATCTGCCTATTTTTTTTCAGACATTTTTATGTGGTGTATCCTTGTTAATTTTGCCTTGTTAATAACTTATTTTATTTTTACTTTGTCTTTTTTTTTTCGATGTTCAGGATGTCTGAACAAATAAAAATCTAAACCTAAAACTTGAACTAAACTCACTAATAAAACCAGCAATAGCATTGGTTTTGTTTTTCTGCCTATAAATTATAATAAAGTTTTCTCCGGGTCCACAATGTTTCTGTTTTAGACATAAATAAGAGAAATCCTGATGTCCCTGCTTCAAGCCAAGTTTAAATTGTGAGTGAAATTGCACTTTAACAGATACATTTTCTCCTTTCTTGGTAAGTTGGCAATTAGGTTAGACATGTATTTTATTGAGTTAATATTTAATAGCTCTTTCTGCCTGAAATGCACCGCAAAAGTCTACATAATCCCATAGCTGGCGTTTTAACCATTGTATAATCCAGTTACACATACTTTGTATTTCAAGCTCTGTGCCTGAGCACTTCAACTTTTCACTTAAATATTTCTATAGTAAAATATATGTGTATTTGTCAAACTACATGTGCTTTTTTATTTCTGTGTATTTTCAGTTTTAACACAAGAGAAAAGCAGTTTGTTCTGGGATGCTGTGGTAAATAAAGCAGAGACAAAGGGAAAGACTTTGTGAGCTGCTCTGTTAGAATTGTAGGTACTAAGTGTAAAAGTAATTTTTAAACCTGTAAAAGAACTCTTTTCACAGGTTCACACATTGCTATTTAGGTAATACCTACAATAAATACACCATACATTTAGGATAATTATACGGTTCCTTGGATTTTACTGGCTGGTTTTTCCATGAAATGTGTCATCTGCTTATGCTTTTCCTGGTTATACCAGTATATATATATTTTAACTGTTCAGACTTAGACATTTATTAATCTCTCAGAGGACAAATTCACTTGTTATAGCAGCTGTTGATAGAGAATAAAGTGCAGAAAGCAAGCAAAAATAACTAAACATATATCAGACATATATATATAAACAAACACAAATATACACATACATATAAATAAAAGTATAAATAAAAACAATGTCATAAGCTATATACATATTTACATAGTGACAAAAAAGTATAATGATACATCTGCAGAGACACAGTTCTGCAGATGTTCATACTGTGGCCAGTGAGGTAGTTTATGGTCTATGCAGGTAACTCTCCATCCACTCCAGCTTTCTCCAGCTTCCCCCACAGCAGCACACATTATTGTTGTTGAACGAGCTGGAGAAGTAAAAAAAACATGACTCTCACAACGCTCTCAGTGGTCTATAGACTCCAGGTTCTGATAGCACCCTGCAGTAGTTAGATGACAACATCATTCACCTTGATATTTGGTTTGTATAGGCAAAATGCAGCAGCTCCACACTGGAGTGGAGGTGACCCAGGATAAACCTCTCCATGGTCTTCATCAGGTGGGAGATCAAGGCAACAGATCTGTAATTGTTCGGCTCCTTTGCATGTGATATCTAAGAAACAGAACCACACAGGAGGTCTTCCACAGGACAGGGACCTTCTCCAGACCGAGGCTCAGGTTAAAGATGTAGCTTAGCACCTCACAGAACTGGTCTGCACAGGTCCTGAGCAACCTGGGGCAGATGCTGGTCCTTCAGCTTTCCTGTTCTTGAGCTGCCTCAGTTCTTGCTTCACCTGGGCCAAAGTAAAGGAGACGGGGGTCATCAGCTGTGCCTCTGGCACCACTCTGTCCAAACCCAGTGAAGTTTTTGAATCCCCTTCACACGACAAGTTGTTCTGTTCCCGTTGCTCCTCCAGCTTCTTCCTGTAGCAGTCCTTGGTCCGCCTGATCTTGTTCATGTTGAATTTGCCCCTGCTCCTCTCTACTCCCTGAAATGAAAGCCCTCTTCTTCTGGTTTAGCAGGGCTTTAAGCTCAGAGGTCACCAAGGGTTTATTGTTGTTGACATATCTCTATCATTCCAGTCATTAGACATGTTATTTTTCCATTCATATACAATTTCTTTTACTTGCTCTATTGGATGAAGAAACATTGATCCAACATTGATGATTCATTGTATTTGTATATATATTATCTATTAAAGTAATACTGTGCGTACTAATTCGACTGGGTTTGGTAATTCTTGGAAAAGACCCATGCTGTACATACAATTTATGAATTCCTCAGTCATTTGATGTAATTTTACATTCAATAGATTAATATTCAAATCCCCACAGATAAAAAGTGACTTGTTTAGGTTTCTTTAAAATGTTGATTCAATCCATTCATTGAATATTTCCATGTTTGATCCTGGAGATCTATAGATACAACTAACAATTATATTTTTCATATTTTCTCTAAGTATTTCTATTGTTATACATTCACATACATCATCAAAAGCAACAGTCATACCCTCGACAACTTTATACAGTCATTTTTTATTAACATATAAAGCCACACCACCTCCATTTTTATTGGTTCAACTTTTAAAATGTAACTCATAACCATTGATTTCGAAGTTCACCTCTTTCTTTGGTTTTATACATGTTTTATAAATGGCAATAATATTGAATGGTCTTTGAAACTGTTATACAAACTTCTGCTGTTAATATGTAGAATTGAAAAAGTTTCCACAGATGTAATTTTGAAATTGAACTCTTCATCTTTATAATAGTCACAAGAATTATCAAAATTATGTAATAAGTTATTTTCTGGATTGATAGCATTCCCATTGTCTTGAATTTTGTATTCTGAGTAATCTGCTGTGTCTAATCCACTTTTTGTTTTTGTAAGACATGTTATTGCTTTAGTGTTTCCATTACTTATCTGCCTGATACATCTTTTGTACATGATCTCGCACCTGCATTGAATTACAGCCACTTTTGCTTCTTCAGGTGTAGCATTTGACTTGACAAAGGTTTTACAGTTGGCTGTCCAAGTAGATGCAATTTTCTCTTGATTTCTCAAAAAACGGGTCTCTCTTGCAAGTTCTGCATTTTTTTTTGTCAAATGTTCATTTAAGAAGACCTCTGTACCTCTCAGCATTTTGCCTTGTTTAAGCAGTTGTATTTTATGTTTTCTGTTATCAAATTTTAATATTATGGCTGGTTTAGCTCCTGTCTAGCTCTTCTTCATCCTGCACAGTTTAATAACCACCCACTAAGAAGCAGAATTATGTACAGGGCTTTGGATAGTGTACTGTAGAACATGTTAAGGGAATGGTATAGAATTGGAGAAAATGCCACGTGAAAACTCAGGAGGTTAGTTTGGAATGTAGTACATCCATTATAGAGGGACCACATTGGGAAATAAATGTTGTTGGCTTTACCTTATCCTCCTATGTACTCAGTCATTCTCTACCAGCCTTGTTATTCTCTTCTTTTGACTCCATAGTTCTCAGTGTGTTGGGGATAGAAGATGGGGGTTGGGGGTCACAGTGTCTAGCATAAAAACACGAACATGCTGAAATGGAAGGTTGTGAATTAAACATGCATGTTCTTTCTGCTTTGCTCTGCCACTGTGGTGGGATGCCACTCTCTGTGTTTGTGTATCTGCATGTGTGTGTGTGTGTGTGTGTTTGAGACGGAGTGTGTCCCAGCTAAGGATGTCCCATATCGGTAGGGGCCATTTGCTCAGGTTCTCTGCTGAGTTGTTTTAATATTTTACACCTGCTCCCCTCACCTGCTGTCACTTGCAGGAGACTCACTGCTGTCATTTACTTACTAAGTCCTACTGCACTTTACCTCCAAATCTGTCTCCTGCTGTAGGTTTTGTCTTCTTTTTTTATTTTTTCTCCTCCCTCCCTGTTTTTTTAGTCATTTTTATCTTCCTCTCCCCTTATTGCCTTTTGCAGTCATTGTATTCAGCGGGCTTTCTATTGCTCAAACGCCTGGTATCTCTCCACTCTGGCGTCTATAGTTATTCTTCAGATGTGATGGAAACAGCCAGCCATGTTGGAAGGCTTTAGGAAGTCTTGCTAGCCTTGAAGTCTTGAGAAGCATGATTGGATGATGGGCGTTTGGGTTTGTGTGTGAGAGAAATGAAAAGAGACAGTGCGAGGAAGGAGGTAGCTGGGTTGATATGGTTACTATAGTGACTAAACCAGACTACAGCATTTAGTTCTGATCTGCTGGCTGCCATGGTTCTCTGGCTGCATTTACACCGCAGGTCTTAAGGTCTAGCTCCTTTCAGCTCGACTGAGCAGCACATTAAAAATGCTTTCTACATGAGAAAATAATGTTTATCCACAGGAGTACAAGTCACATTTGTAAAGGTCTTTATAAACACAAAAATCCTCTCTTTGCTTGACAAATTACTTAACTGTCACATTCAAAGTCAAAATTTGGTAAAAACTGGTTACTCTGCAGAGTGACTGTTTGAAATCCTCTGTTTACAGCACAGAAATTCAGCACAGTTTTAATTAAATTACTCATATCCAATAACAAGAAAATGGTATGATTCCTGATCAGTTGTTCCAACTCTGTAGTGCTGCATTTTTTAAATGATATAGGATTATATTTGTTCATGTTTGGGAATCTATTTCTGAGAAAAATTCTGACTTAGTTTCAAGTTGGAGGCAACATGATGGTACAGTTTGTATGGCTGTGGTCTTTCCCAGTTCCTAAGTGGGTTTCCTTCCACAGTTTCCCAAACACTAACAAACCATGCATGATAGGTTAATTAGAGAGTCTAAATTGTCTGGGTGAAAGTTATCATTGTGTATGTGTCTGTGTACGTGTGTGTGTAGTAGCTATAGGCCTGTGGTGCACTAGCAACCCCTCAAGGATGCGCCTCACCTCCGGGCCCCAGCTCCAAAATAGTTTGCACTGTATATGACACAAACTAAATTAGCAGACATTGTCTTAACATATAAAAAAACTTCATCTGCTCACAAAATAGGATCTGCTAAGTTAACTCAGTTAACCAATTCAGCATATCAAAGACCATCATTTATGTAACACTCTACGTGTTCCCTAAAGTTAGGATCACAAAAACTTTGTAAATAGAGCCCACTGCCATCTGATTCCCATAGCTGTACACTGCGTTAAACATGCATATAATTTATTATATAGAAAGTAGAGCTAAGGGAACTTTCTGTTGCAAAATTTCAGAATTCCCTGTCTGTGGCTGACAAAATAAACATAAATCCCAACTGTTACATTGTTATTTTGATAAACGTTCTTTGCTTAAAATAACTCTTGTTCCGTAGGATATATCAATAAATAGTAAACATGTAGCTCTTAAGGAGGATAAAACATCTGATACTCTGTGTGTGTGTGTGTTTGTTTTTTTCTGTCTGTATGTTCAGTCAGTACAACATGTGAGCAAAATAAACTTGGCAACGGTATACCAAAAGATTTAGTGGCATTACTGGACTAAGACAATAGCTTTATTTGAATTTGTGAATTGGTTAAAGCTTAAACGAAGAAAGACAGTTAATGTGTTACTATAAGAAAGTTAAACGCTTCAGCTCCTCATGTGCATGGTTTCTTATTGTGTAATTATTTCCCCTATTGAAATACATAAAAAACAAGCAAATTGGAAAATAGTATGACATAGACCACGTATATGTATTTTTTTTTACAAATGTTCACATCACCGTATGATAAAAATTGGCCAATGAAACAATATAGCATAAAACAAAAATACATGGGTAGACCATGGATCCTGAAGATGTTTAAAGATGCTCATAAAAAGAAGAGTACTCTATAAAAAAAATCATACAATGAAGAACTAAAGACGCAGAGAATAATTATGAAAGTATAAAAGTAAATTATATAAACAATATAACAAAGGACAACATGGAGGAAGATGTTGATACTTTTAACAACTCTTTTGCCCATTTTGGACCAAAAGTGAGAGAATCCCTGTCATCCCTTATGTTGCCTGGGGACTGGAGTGTTAATAATATACATGTGAATTGTAGCTCAGAGTACAGCAATGGGAGAAAAATGTTATATTTATGTGCCAAAGTCATCAAAATATGACAAACATCATTCCAGATAGAGAGTTTAAAGCTTTTACCTCTTTCATCCACTAAATGGCTCAAGTGTGAATCTTTAATGTAGAAGGTGAGCGGCGGTAAGGCGAGGGGACAGGTTCTATTCAAAGTTTATAATAAATTACATTTGAAAAGACAGCATTCAGAGCCAATATGGCAACATTCATAGTCAGTGGCAGAGTTACAGAGAAAACACATAGCATATGGAATTGCTTTCTGGGGGGGCTCCTCAGCACGATGATTATAATGATGATTTGTCATATAGCAACAGTGAAATTTGTGCCTCATAAAGGTGCATCACTCTAAAATATTAACAGACCTGAAGAAGCACATGTGGGAGATAAAAACTAAGGTTTTATCCAAACAAGGCTGAGGCTGCATGGGTATAAAAATTAAATTTTAAAAACCTGTGGGTGCAGCATAGGTCTAAATAGTGCTATAGATATATATTTTAATGCCTGCATGTATTTGAAAAATGAGGAAGTACCCCAGAAGTAGATCAGACAGTTTGATGAGATCTGTGGACATTTTGATAATCAACCTGACAGTGATCATGGATCACTGTAAAGGAAAGGCATCCCCAAAAAAAATCTAATTTCTTGCTTCTTATTTTTGGATGTTTTTAGACTAAAATGTGGTTTCTCTGTTTTCTTTTCTGCTATTTTATCATGTAGTTTTTCTGTTTTTCTTTTGTCTTTTTTTATGTATTTATTATGTATATCTAATGCATATCTAATCGAAGGCTGTTGAAATTTCTGATGTAAGCTGCTCTTTGAGAAAGTTAAACTGCAACAACTTCAAGTTTGGACTTCTGTTTTCTTTGCACTGTAATTCCTGTAACACCAGATGCTATTTACCTTTCATTTAATTGATTAATGATTGAAATTACCTTGCAAATGTACTCATGATCCGTCTTATATAAAAACAAATGGAAATTATGTGTTTTTTTTCCGCTCATCAATTTTAATGATGATTGAAATTTAAAAGAACATACATCCCCATCATTTGGCCTCTTGTGAGGTATAAATTTCCCCCAGAAAATACAGGTCAGAGCACAATATACCGGCAATTGATGAAAAGCCCTAAAAGTAAGGTTGCACAATACAGTAAAAAAACTCACAATGCCCTTCGATTTATTCTGCAATGTGAAATATACAGGATTTTTAAGAAGATGACTTCAACAACACCATAAGTCATGGTGCAGTCCTGCCATCTTGACATTTTAACCTGCATTGACTTTACTTCTTTTTGTGAACGTTACAAGTATAGTTTTTGTCTGTGTTTAAGAGTTATCCTTGCTATCTTTTATTGCTTTCTTTGTTGTGTTGTGTTCTATCATGTGTAAATGTGAATTGTGTTGTCAGGTAGCCTTGAAATTCATTTACCTTTTACATTGCAGGTCCTGCAATGTGACCATTGCAAATGCACACATGCTTCACAATATATTGCAGAGCTCAAATTAAAAATATACAAAAATGAAAATAATTTGGTCAGTGCTATGGTTTTGTGGTTCTAAATGCAGATTCGGTTTAAATATGCTTTAGATACATCTTTTAATTTATGCAGTTATCTCTGTTGTTATGACTGAAGTGGCTGTTGTTACTGGTGAACGCGGATTAGAATTAAATGCAGTTAATATCAAAGAAAAGAAAAGACGTTTTGGGGTGTTAACCATATCTAAAAGACTGACTCAGTCCATAACTTATTACTACTTTGATAACATTTGTCTTTTAAGTAAAATGAAAGAATTTGCCACACAAAGAGCCTGATTTAAAACATCTAAATGCATTAGTAATATATGCAAATTCCCATTTTTGAAGAAAGTGTTATAAGCTTCTTCTATCATCATATATGCATTATTATTGAACAACTTTAAATGAATGTTTTTAATCTACTTTACTTTTCAGATATAGTTGCATACCTGACTTAAGTGCTGCTGAAAGTTTTGCAACTCAATGCAGCCTTCAAACAATAGCTATCATTTCTGGAATGATGAAGAGGCAATTCATCCAAGAGCTCCATTGTGTGTTTGTTATTTCTGACAATTACGAGTTTTTCATATTAGTGGGGAACAAAGCCAGTGCAAAGCATTAGAGTACTGGGCAATCAGCTGCTGTAAGACTTGGCCTCAGCAGTATTTAATTTGGTGAAGCTTCAAAGTTTCAACATGATGGAAGCTATTGCAGCTCATTAGCTCTGTTGTAACATCCCGTATTATTTAACATCCTCTGTCAGAGTATAATCTGCTGCACTGAAGCTGAATGGTTTGTCGCTAAACTATTTAAGACGGTAGATGATAGTAGCCTTGTCTGTTTTAAGTAATCTTCCAGAAATGGCAACTCAGTCAGCTGTCACAGTTTGTCAGAATTATTTCATATTAATTAAAGTATGTCCACAAAGATTAAAATGTAAGTGAAGAACCTGGCCCAGTACCTAAAAAATGTATTTGTTTTTTTCTTTTCAGTTTTTTTTCTCTTATCTGTCAACTCAATCTCTAGCTTGCAACAAAGAAAAATAAATCCTTTTGTTCTGATTTCTGATCCACAGCACAGCCTGTCTATTCTAAGTTGAGCTACAGCAGATATCCTGCAGCTTGTTCTTCATAGTCTGAGTTGGTGATGCTGTTGCCCAGCCACAGCAACCTAAGCTGCTTTAGCCTTGCAGTGGTGACTCTGGCTGAAACGAGTCGGCTCTGATGCTTACACCCAGTGGCGTTCATGGGGACAAAAACGGTTTGCCCTTTTTCCTCTTGGGTGCAAATTGCCCTTTTCAACTAGCAATCAAAACTTTTTAAGTCTTGCCCTGTTCCTGTCATAGGGCATGACTTTCTCTGCCTGAGCTGAGTTAGTATTAAGGCTTTTATTTATTTCTGCGCATGTCCCTGAAAACTGCCTAAGCAAGGCCTTTCAGACAATGTGTTATCAATGTGCAAATAATCCAAGGTGTCATCTGAGTGATTGGAGTGGAAAGTAATTTTGACTTCACAAAATGCTGACGTCAACCTGGGTACCTTTGGTTCACCAGAGCTGAGAAGAAGAAAATTTATCCTATTGCAATAAAAAAAACCTGCTTGCAGTTTCTTTTTAAATGCATTTTTATTGTATTTTAACATTCACTCAAATCAGAATATGCCACAAGTTTAAAAAATGTTCCTCCTCATCTGGCATTAGTGATAACTGGCAAAAAAGTTTCACCCATTTGACTCTGTGTATGTTGCAAAAAGACTGCAAACCAGCAAAACCTGCAAGCAACCTGTTTATCTTCCTGACTACTTGCATAAAGTTGTGAGCAATGCTACGGCTCTCCGATATTTCATCTAACATATTTATTACCATAGACATAATCCAATTAATTTAGAAACAGAGCAACCTGGGTAAAAGGTGGAATTGAACACTGCTTTTGGAGTAACAATATGAGCACAATGTGCTCAGTCATGTCGACAGTGAAAAGATTATTGTTTCACTTACAACCATCCTGACATTTAAAAGTATTGACAGAAAAACACAAGCATCCACACTCAGTATGAGGAAGAAGAAATGCCTCACTTAATTAGATTGTTCTGTTGTTTTGATATTTCAAACTAATTCAAATAGAATAATTAATATAAACTGATTCCATTTTAAGGTTTGTTTTGATTGCAAGGGAAAGCAATGCCGTGCTTTTGATTTTTGTAAAAAAAAAAAAACATTGCTGAAAGTGTAGTAATGCTAGTTCAGCTGTCTTTATTCTGTTTATCTGTCCGTTCTGGCACTGAATCTCAGCTGTTTGTTTGTTGGATGTCTGTTGAGGATGTCTCTCCTGAGCAGAGCTGCTGCAGCTGTTTAGCATACACTGTGTAGGTGGGTCCTGTTGTCGGTGCGCGCTGTGTGATCGGATAGCAGGATGCTGCTATCATCCAACAGGTCCATTAGTCTCACAATCAGAGAGGGAAATACTTGTCCTGGACCTGCTGCCTTTACACCTGTGTTGGTGTGTGTAATTAAAAAGTGTGTGTGCGTTATTGTACGCAAATCTGTCATCTCTGCTCCGCCTGAAATGCGCTGCTCCATAGCTGCAGTTCCACACAAATGAGATTTTAATCAGTATATGTATATGTTTTCTTCATGTTCTCCTTCTTATCACTGTCCAGACTTCTTATTTCTTCCTCCCTCTCCATGTCTTTTACTTGCTCTCTTTTCTTTTTCCTGTTCTTATCCCTGTTCCCTTTTCTCCTGTCATCGCTTTTTCTGTCCTTCTGCTCTCACGCCCCAGTTGGGGAGTACAATGCAATGGCAGGGTTGTGGTGTGGTGTTTGTCTGTGTGATGTCACATTACAGTGGCTCTATCATAGCTCACATTTTTATTTTTTATTTTTAATCCCTGTGCTCATGGACCACGTTGCTATTTTAGGATTCTATAAACCTTTTCAAAGAAATTTATAGGGGAAAGCTTCCCGTGCATTGTGTCTGTGCATTCGATGTGTTTCAGGGTAATTTACTTGCATTTTTTTAGCACATTTTCTGATTTGCTTAGGCATGTAATAAAAGTCTGTTTTGATAAAGATTTTCTAAACAGTAATTTAAAAATTTTCATTATCTTTATTCATCTTAGTTTTTTTTTTATTAACATAATTTAGTTTTTACACAAGCTTCCAGTGTGACATTTGCCTCTCCGCTGGGACCCAAAACTGTTAGAGCCTAAAAGTAAAAGTAAAATTGAATATTAAGAATCACAGCTGATGTCATGTTAATAAAACAACCAGGATCTCCAGACAATAAGAAGACAATAAACCTGGCAGTTAATTTGGCTCAAACTTTATTGCTTGCATATTATTGCCACTACCACTTAATATTTCCAGCCCAGATCTGTTTGATCTCGTCTTTCATCAGAAGTCTAACACTGCAAAGTGGAGAGGCTCTCTCTCCGCTCAGTAGCGCTTGGTTTACTATTTCTGAAACCATTGCCCCTTGTTAAACTCAGAATACATGAATACATGGCTTTGTACCTGAACTCCTTTGGGAGGAAAGGTGTGAAAAAGAAAAATTGCTGTAAAACATCATGGAGACAGTTGAGGTCATGACAAAAATATCGTTTTTCAGACCTCACAGTAAAAACTCAGCCCTCCATACCAGTAAATGTCCAGCATTTAACACTAAGCTAATGGTCCCTATGTATCAGAACTGTGGTATTAGGATACATTATACACAGAGGCATCTATTCTTTGTAGTAATGAATGTTAATAATAAATTAGTATTTAATAGGTTTTGGTTAAGTCTCATGTGACATCGAAAAGCCTTTTTTGAAGTTGCACCTCAAAAATAAGCACATATTATTCATTCCATCATGCATTTATGAATTTAGTCTAGTTCCTAACAGGTTGTTCTAGTGTGTGTAGCTTTATATTGAATAAACCGCTGCTGTGTCTGTCTTGCTATTGCTGTGGGCATTGCTGAGGGCAGTGCCTGTACAGTAGTGACATCACAACCTAACTAAAGTCCTGACATTTCATTTTAAGACAGTTTGTGAATACTGCAGCCCTGTGCACATTACTGAACATTTTGATATAGTCACTTTTTACCATCAGGACACTTTTTATATAAGGGGGTTTTTAAACAAACTTCCATACAACTAGCTACTTTATGCTACAATAACGCAACACTATTGTGCTGCTGGCTGATCATGCTTTGGGTTTTGTGTATTATATCACAGCCATAGTTACAGATAACAAAAAAAGCATAGCTTTATAGTACTGTTCAAAAGCCTTCAGCCATCCTTAATATCTTTATATATTACCAGAAAAACAGCTCTTACATGCACACAAAACTGGTTTATCACTTGAGTTACATTTTATTATGCTTTTATGATATTCAAAGTCAGTAATTTAATGGACAAAAGGCACATTCTTAATAAAAAAGTACCAACTTCAATGTCTGCTTCTCTACCTGCAGTGTAGCTAACTGTAGTACACAAATATTGTAAGTTGTTACTTTCAAATTAAAACTTATTTATTATTTCACAGTAACTTACATGGGAGTTTGATGGATTATTGTCATGAAGTACTTGCAGAAAATAGAAGAACATAAGTACAGAGAAAATACTTTCTGTTGTCTTTCACCAGCCAGTGCTAAAGTTTGCTACGGGCTATGTTCTGCACTTGTAAATGTGTTCCAGCAGTGGTGGCCTACCACTGTCCCAAGCATTTTTATTTCACTGGAAAATTCCACAGTACTGCACAGCTTTCATGTCTTTCTTTCTAACAGGATTTTTTTCTGCATGAAATCTACAACCTGCCTCTTGTCATTACCCCCACAAACCACCCTAAGGGTTTTCTTAATATTGTCCACTGAAGTGTCATGTGTGCCGTAAGTAATTCTATGGCTACCGGGCCTTGTACATCCTGATTCATCTGCACGAGTCTGTGTTACAAAATAATTTATGCTTTTCCATTTCCATATTGCTGTTTTTGTACACTGCCCTTTGTTTCAGTAGTAAGATCATATGGAAATTTGTCTCCTAAGAGTTGGCACATTTATAAAAAAATGTTTTCTGATCGTTGGCTCGAGCTGTGTTGTTCTTGTCTTCAAAGGCTTTAGTGTTCCCTTCACTTAACTAAACCATGCCACTAAAATTGACTGTCCTAAGCACAGAGCTGGTGTAAACAGCACAGTTCTGGTTAAGCTGATGTCATGACCAAACAACAGAACCATTTAGGCATTTTATTTCATTTGCCGTGTCTACTATAATTCATTGGGTCCCCCAGGGTTCAGTTCAAAATCTATTTTTTTTCTGCATTATTTGCTGCATCATTGAGTCATATTGTTAAGACTTTCTTTTTCTTTCACTGATATGCACACAACACTCTGCAGTATATCCTTGAAAATATCTTGGAGATATTTCAGTGTGCAATAGTTAATAGCATGACTTTGACATTATGTGTCAGAGATCAACGTGAATGTTAAGCAAAGTAATACAGCTCCAGAACACGCTTGTCTGGAATTTGGGCCAAGGGGCACATAGAATAAACCACCTTTCATTCGTTTAATGTTATGCATGTGCAAACATCATGAGATAGGCATCTAAAGAAAGTAACAGTACTCTGTGTTGGTTTAATATTGGTCACTGAGCAATCAAACATATCCATTTGTCATTTTTACCAACTCACAAAAACTTACACACATATAACCATACAAGTAACCAATGCTTCCTCCCAGAAACAGCTCTTCCTCGCTTTAAAATAATTAATTTGGAAGTTTGGTGTGCCTGAAGCTTATGTAAAGAGACCCTAAATGACAATGAGATGACTGGACATTTTATTACCATCTCTACTTTAAAGTGGTTTATGATTTGGTAATACATTTCATGTGAACATTTTAAATTCAACCAAATTTTTGCATGAACCCTAACATGTTTATCAATAGATTCTGGCTTAATAGACATTTCTGTGGGGATTTACAATTGAGTTCATAGAGATATTTAAATATAAGTTATTACACTCCTCCATCTATCTTCCTCATTGAAAAATAATCAATGTTGGGAGCTGTGAGTACTGATAACAATGATTGACCCCTGGCATCTGTAAACTAAATGATGTTGCTCTATTCAGTGTCAAGGGAATGACAGACTCAGTGGAGGGTTTTTATTTAATCCACATTCACAAACTGTGTTAGATAAACCAGCTCCCTAGACTCAGTTTAATAGCACCAAAAATGCCCCACTAAATTAAATAAAATTAAACTTTAGTAATCACAGTTGGGAATTCTTTCTTCTGCATTTGACCCATCTTAATTTATCATTCTGCCCTGTGCTGCATCATTTCCTCACAGCATTAAAATCAGTCCCAGTACAATTTTTATGCAAGGCAACCTTGTTAATATTTAAGCATTTTTACTAACTATGATAAATATATTGACAAAATTATATATAATCTCACCATACATGGTTTAAAGTTCATAATAAAAAAGTAAGGGATGTCTTATCTTACCCTAAACCAGATTTTAAAACTAAGTTAATAGCAATATTAGTTATAATCTGTTCTTCACTTACACACAACATTTCACTGTCTCAGCCACTGGGCTTTATGGTAAATTAAAATCTTAATGTAAATAATGTGTCTCCAAAACATGTTCTTGAAAACATATTTAAATATTTACTGTCATTGGAAAATACTTTCAGTACATTTCACGCATATTACAACACACGTAGTTCACAGATAAGTACTATCTGACTGTTCAATCATTTATTTCATTTGCATTTATAAATGACAAAAAAAGAAGTAACAATGATTCAAATTAAAATCATAAATATACAATGTCATTATAATAATTCCACAGATTTTCTTTGAGCAAACACTTAGCAACAGTGAGACAGAAAAAAAAATCTCCTTTTTAATAGGAAGAAGCCTCCTCTGGCAGAAACAGGCTGAGGGAGCAGCCATATGCATAAATTGGTTGGGTTGAAGGAAGAGCAAAGAGAGAACAGAAGTGTGTATGCTCTGGATGTTATAGTTTCCCCTTTTCAAGTAGTGTAAGATCTGTTAAACCTGCCTTCTTTACTGAATTAACGTTTATTTTCTTTGTTGAACTCCTCTTATTCTTATAACTCTGCATGGTGAAGGTCAAACGGTGAAATAAAGTGGGTAAAT
Organism: Pseudomugil gertrudae; assembly: GCA_037177535.1. NCBI lineage: Eukaryota > Metazoa > Chordata > Actinopteri > Atheriniformes > Pseudomugilidae > Pseudomugil > Pseudomugil gertrudae. The sequence goes on along the minus strand of JBAMHV010000004.1, from coordinate 14,133,129 downwards.
ACTTTTTTGTGAAGAGAGTATTTACATTGCTGTGCTGAAAACAGAAAAGCTGCTCTGCATTTGACCTACTCACAGACTTTAAGATGTAGTGAGCATCTAAAACCGAGCCTCTCCTGACTTAAAGTCATTGTCTTTTATCTCTTATATGCAGGTTGTCTGTGGTTCTTTACACACACGGATTTGTTTGTCTTCTATGTTCTGCATGCATGCTAGAGATGCTGCTGGTCCCATAAGTGCATTCAGAAAGGTTGACCATGATATCTTGTTGGTTTGTCCTAATCCTTTCCTATGGCTGCCGTAGCAGAAACATGTTTTGTAAGGTCTAATTTTGTTAGGCGAACTGTTGTATGCATAGTCCCTAGATGGATGCAAATTTACTGTTTGTTTGACTAGATTTCTGAAACATCCTTGGAGGCAGTATCAAGCTCAACCCTCTCATCTGCTCATATTAAATCCGATTCAAAACCTAATTCCGTGCTGAAGCAGCGGACAGATAAATGAATTTATGCATGCTTGAGTTCATGAATTTACTGGGTACATTCTTTAGTGTATGGGCTGTTGTTTCACACTAGCACCTGCAGATGATTTGATGATAATGAAAGTGATGTCAAAGAAAGTGACTATAATGACAGTGATGATGGTAATAAAGAACAAATGTGTTATATGATGAGTAGTGAAGTTCTTTTGAAGTCCAGAGATATTTTTTTCTACCTCTGATGTATGACAACAAGATGTGATAGTCATGACTGCAGCACTGAGGTCATTTTATGCAATCATAGTTTTATCATGAGGGCTTTTAGATGTCTCCATGCAATATTTAGCTTTTATGCAAACAACTAATGAACAGTAAACATAGGTACAAAAAATAACATCTGCATTAATAAGTCAACATCCTCTGTATAATTAAAGTTGCTTTTCCCTGAAAAACAAAGCTGTTCACTGCTGCGTCAACCCGCTTTGTTTGACTACTGTACAAAAGATCACCATGTACAATATAGTTTTACTGTTGGGATATTATAATCTATGATTGGGCTGAAGGAATATTTCTTTATGCATTAAATGCTTAGTACCATGAAAAACATCTTTACTTAAAACACAAGTGCTGTAACAGTAATATAAGGATTCAAATGAATACACATGATTGCATTTCAAGCCATATTTCTACAGGAAAACTAGTTCAGTTCACATGAGCATGCAAACGATGTGAAACTGGGCTTGAGCTGAAAATTAAATGAACCATTATTTTATATAACATAAGTATGACTGAATAAAGCAGGACATTAAAGGAGAGGGGTCTGACTGCTGAGTTCCACTGTGAGGACAGTTCTGATGCAGGCTCCACTCTCAGCTAAGCTCAGCCTAAAGGCAGGATGAAACAAAGACTTTTCAAAATAAGTTACATCACAGAACTGCATATAATATTTTTCTAAATAAAATGCACTGACAAAATTGGTCAACAGTAAGTTATAACTACCAAAATAAATAAAATGCATTGACAAATCAGCAGAGTGTGACTTAACTGTGATGCCATCTAGATCATACTATAAATAATCACACACACACACACATATATATATGTGTA
>JBAMHV010000004.1:14113977-14130990 GCA_037177535.1 Pseudomugil gertrudae | reverse complement strand
ATCTCTTCTGCTAGTTCTCATCAGAACCCTCGCTGCAGCATTTTGGATCAGCTGGAGACTTTTCAGGGCATATTTAGATATGCCCTTACACGATCACCCTATATCAAATCAGAGAAACCAAACAAACAAAAATTACAAGAATTATGTCTCTGGCGCTGTAGAACTCAGCTCACTTATCAAATCTTTATAAGTTCTGAGAATACAAAGAAACCCCTCAAACAAACCATAAACAACACTGAGCAAATACTGCTTGTTTGAAAGGGTTACCAAGAGAAACTGTGTTGGCAGTTTGACAGGTATGCAAAGTTACATCTGAACAAACCTCAAATCCTTTTGGGGCAATATGTATGGGGCAAAGCAAAATAAAAGGAAAGACGTTTTTTGTCAGTAAACATCACTGTGTTTGCTGCAAACTGAGCACAGCATATTGAAGCAAGGCAAGCTTATTTGCAGACTTGATCCTGTTGATCTGGGGAATCTGGTTGATTCATGAATACGAGTCACTTTCTTGCAGAGGACTCGGGCAGCTGCGATCTGGACTAACTGCAGCTATCTGATGGTACGTTTAGATCTATAAGGACACCGTTACACTTGTGTACTAAAGATAAATGCATGAACAAATTTTTCTAAATCCTGCTGGGACATCAGTCCTTTAACCTTCAATGTGTTATGTAAGGGTTAAAAATATCAACACAAACACGTCATTCAAGTTGCCAAGCACATTAGTGTAGAGATAATGATACAGGGTGTATTTACCTCATCTTTTAGAACTTGTTAAATGACTGAGTATTTCTTTCTTTCTTTCTTTCTTTCCATTATTTTTTATTTATTTTGTGACCTGCTACATTATAGCTTTACAACACAATGTCGTTATTACATATTACTGTGTATTTTGTATACCTTCATCAGGCAGATGGTATTGGAGAGGAAGGTAGTAAGGAAGGCATTATGGTCAAAGCCATTACAATACCCCTGTCTTCACAACATATTAAGCATACCGCTGTCCTGTCCAGCATCATATCTAGCAAAATGATTGTCTGGCAGCTGCATTGTGTCAAACAAATGTTCTTTTCCAAAGGTGACTACCCTATAAATAAAATAATACCAATAAGATTATTTTTTACTTTGTTTGTTTAATTTTTCATTATTATTTTATAATAAGTGTTTATTAAAGGGGAGTAAAGAAAAGAAAAAGAAGAAAAAATAGACCACCATCACCCAAACAGAATCATTGGACAGCCTACTGCTACAGAAACACAAGAGAGAATTTATTATAAGTCTAAATGTTCAAAGGTAAGCATGATTGTGCACATGCAACCATGCCTCTGTGATGGCCAGAGGCAGTCCAGGGTTGGGTCTTTAGAACTCAGTAAGCTCAGAAGGCGTTGGAGGACACACACACACACACACACGCTCACCCCGAAACACACACACACACACACACACATCTTTTTCTCAGGAACAAGCCAAAGATGTAAAATGCTCTGTTGTTGACTACTAGTCTTGATTTTGCATTTTAAGACATAAAAAAGGATTGAAAACCTGCTGGGTTTCTCATATTTGTTGGCAATGTCCCGGGTATAATATTTAAATCCTTGGTATTAGTACTTTATACTTCAAATGTGGATGATGTCGCATTTCCCTCAAAGCATTTGCTCCGAGTCCAGAACTGTGCTGAAATTGTTGTGCTGAGGCTTAATTAGTAATAAAGTTCTTGTAGCTTTTTTCTCTTTAACTTAAATGGAATGTTGATTTGTATCAGTGCTGTATTCACTCCCCTGTGTGGCTTTTACCATAAGCTCCCATGCTAATCTTTATTTATACATGCTTAGGTAATCTCCTGTGTTTAGTTTTATTGTCCTGGAGTAATCAGGAAAAGCAGGACCCTAAGTATGCCTATCAGCAGCTAAATTTTATGCTGCTGCCACGACAACAGATATCTATAACTTACTGAAGAATTATAAGTAAATGTACAATGCCATGTTTAAAGATCTGTCTTTAGATTGTCCATAACAATCCAGTTAATGGAAAGATAGAGAACATACTTTAGAAGAAGAATTAAGCCATGAACCTATTTCAGTAAGTCAATACCTGCATCTCAAAACGCTCCAAGCTTTCTCTGTGCTGCCTTTTATGCTTTACACAATATAAGTTATATATAAGTTCACAGTGTACCAAATTAAAACAGACAGAAAAACACATTGAGGTTGTGGATCCTGCAGAACACAAACCATATCATGAACTATTTTCTTTTGATTATTATTATATTTTTACTAAAGTGGTTGCTCTGAGGTTTTCCTTTGTTTAGTCTAAAATGTTAAAGTATAAATTTGAGAAAGATTTTAATGGGTGACAACTTTGTCTCCACTGTTTTGCATAGTTTAAAAAAGGCAATATTTACTAATTAAACAATATATTATTAGAAATTCTGAGAAGGATTGAGTGTGACAGAAAACAAGCCATGTGCCTGCAATGGCTGTCACACACCTGTATGTGTGGATGTTCCCAAAAAAGCACTGTTTTCTGCTAGATTCATTTGAGCATTTAATTAAATTAAACTTACATATTTTGCTTGATATATTCTGTTCCACTAGCTAATCTGGTCTATATTATCTTGCTCTTAGTGAAAAAAAAAGGTAAAACTTTGCCTTGTTGACATAATTTTGGCATTATTGCAAAGAAAATGCTCATTTTACTAGTTAACGATTGAATTAAATTGTGATGAGCTTTTCTTATCTGTAAACTCGTGTGCAGACAGACTGACTGGTGTGCAGAGCTTTATTGGATGAGTTGGACTCAGCCAACAAAAACTAACGTGTGATTATTTTTAATGTTTAGTTGTTTTGGTCAGAAACTTAAAATTATGATTAAGTGATAACGTTTACTAAATTTTTTTATTTTACAAGTACAAAAGTACAGCTCATTCATTATTCTGCTTTAAAGGCAGAGGCAGGCAATAAAGCATTTGGATTGTAGTATATGCAAGTTTGTATAAGCTTGATTTACTATAAATGTGAAGATTTACTTGAATATTATCTGAAACAGGATAAAAAAATGGAGTTCAGCAAACCAAAGCCATCTGGCCATTAACTAACTGACCATTGTGTGACGATCTGAAACAAAGGTTGTGAGCTAAAGGTGATACTTAACCCTTTTTTAGAGCAACCACTGATGCACTCACTCACTGTAATTGGTGAGTGAACGAAAGGCATGCATTCTCCAGAGCAATACTCTCTGTGTTGGTATAGTACAGTACTACATTTTTCCATTGTCTGATCAGCCAATTACGGCAACTAACATGAGATCCAATCAATCATAGTTAGGATTCTATTTGACAAATTTGCAGGACATGTGGGAGCAGTATTATCACTTCACTGTCTCACATTAGTCATGTCTCAAGTTCAAACAAGTGCAAAATGCTAAATATTGATTTTTCTTAGTGCCTTTTATTAAAGTGTTGTTGTAGATGGAACAATACATTAAATATATTTTCATGACAGTTTTTTAAATGGACTTGTTTCTTGTTTTATGTCTTTTGATCACTAAGTGTTGTTACACAAACATACATAAAGAGTAGCACAGAATAAGTGATTTGTCAGTAGTTGTTAGTGTTATAATACATGTACTGCATATTAACGTTTCTTACCTGCATTTACTGTACAGACAAATCATGATATGGAATAAGGAGGAGTAAAACATGTCTCAAGGCAACCACCATCCATGCGCTCTTCATGTTCTTCTAGGAGCGTGGCATAGGGAAAAGGAGAGAAAAGGTGGTACAAGAGGGAAAAGACAAAGAAAAGATGGGAGAAAGGAGGTTTGAGTGAAGCTTGTGTCAGAGGAATACCATGTTGGTGTCAGTTCCACTCCTCTTCCTCCATGTTAAGAGGTATCTCTCTCCCTCAGAGGAAAAACATACCAACTGGCCCTGACACACAGTGAGCCAGATATGAGGAGGAGCCTGAAATTACAGTAAACACAACATGAGATGGTAAATATGAAGTACAGCAATAGATTTGTTCACCTAACATATACAGCTATATGTGCCTATAGTAAGCCAAGTTCTATATGTGCAGAAATTCCATTCAAGCAAACAATACAGCTCTTTCTCAAAATTTGTTCATGTCCCTCATGACATTTTATTTAGTTTGCCGCTTACAGTGCAGTGAGAATGAAAATTGCTAGTCATTGATCCTGCATGATATCTTGCATGCAGCCCATCTCTGTAAATAGTTGTACTTTGTTTAAAAGTAGAGATTTTTTCCAGGATCTTTTCTCATTAACTTTTTATCTGAAGAAGTTTGGCCTTCTGTGGTTTTGCAGTCACTTTGCAGCTGTTGATATCAATGATTAGATACCTTCAAGTTGTGATGAGGCAGTCAGTTGCTGAAATCATCTGAAGTACCCCTTTAATTAGATGAAGAGAGGAAAAAAGCTCATATCTGCTTGCAGTGTTTTATAATCTTTTACTTTTTTCACTTCAAAACAATCAAGAACATCTTTTGATTGCAAGTAATTGAACATCACAGATAATTGCATAACAAACACACATGCAAACTTTTCATAGTGGCCCCTGTAGCAATTATACATAAATGTATTTATAGCTATATATCTAATGTTTCATATTGCATTCTTAGAGTTTACCATTCAGCATTTGTGATAGCTAGGAAATAATATTGGTTGTGTATGTGCAGGCTGGATCCTACTATTGGAGTAGATCATAGAAAAGCAGTTTGTATGTTGCTTTTCTCTTATGTGATGTAAAAAAAGCCCATCACTTTCTGCCCCTTCTAATTACAGATGGTACTGTCCCTCTGGTTTCAACAGTCTTTGACCTCTGATGCTTTTTACCAAGTTTGAAGTAAATGGTAAAATGTTAGCACCTCCAAAACTGAGGATGGACTTCCTTCACAAACAAGGTGGCTGGCTCTCTTCAGATAAGAGGAAAGCATTGATATCAGTTGTAGGAGGCAGAATAGCTGTTTGGTCATTGTCGCATAGGGGTGTAAGAGGAGCCAGGAGGCCGACAGAGGTGCTGGTGCTCTGTGAGGTGGGTGCAGTACCAGAATGTAGTGATAAAGGTAAACATAATGTATAAGAAATGGTTTCAGTTTGCTGGTCAACATACTGCACACCTCAGTTGTCAGGAGCTGAAGGTTGTGTCCAGAAATTGAAATGGTACACATACACGTCAGAGATGCTGTTTTACAGAGATGTTCTTGCCTCACCCAATAGTTTCTGGCTAAAGTATATTAAAATGCCAGATTGTCCTACTAAGAGATGGATGAAGAACTGGAAGTACCGGAAGTGGAAACATCAGACAATAGATAAGGTTCAAAAGGACTGCAGAGCAGTCGTGGAGCTGGGAAGATGTTACATCTGAGTCACAGTTAGCCGTGGGATTTCTTTTCTATTTTTATCAAGAAAAGATACTTTTTATTTTTCATTAGATTTTTTCAAGTCAATCGATATTTCACATTATTGACCTTTAAGTCATATTCCTACATCTCTGGCCTCTTTGTAGAGCTGTGACTCACTTCACATCATATGCTTTTTAATATCTAAATGAAGAAAATGTGCAATAGTGGGGATGTATTGACTAAAATTATTTCAACAACCAAAAAAAAAAAAATCTCATGAAGTTAAAAAATGATGAAATATAATAATTTGCAGGACTTCAAAGAGACGTCAGTTTTCTCCTCATTGATTTTTGTGGTAAAGAGGAAGCTTTATGTTCCGTTTTGAGTCGGTATCTTTCATGTTTTCATTTCGTATCCCCTTTGCTGCTTGTTTGCCACTGATGCTCCCTCCTCTTTCTGAGTTTCTGCTCTTGGACTATTAAATATGTTGTGCACATGCAGCTTGAATAAAAAAAAACAGTATAAACAGCAAACTTGTGGTGAGGAGACAGAAACAGAGTGGCGTATGGATAGATGAAGTGAAGGAGAGGGAAGAGTTTTGTTGTGTTTCTGAGGTGATGCCCATTTTGGCAAGTCAAACTGCCTTCGCTGCTCTGTTCTGCTCTGCTCCGCTCTGCGTGGGTTGTTGCTGTATAAATAACCCTCTCAGAGCAGATCAGAGAGAAAGAGAGAGGATGAGGGAGGCAATAACAGCAGAGGAAGAGATGGAGAGGGAGACGGGAAGAGAAGGGGGCACGCGTTGAAGAAGCAAAGAACGAGATGAAGAAAGAAAGGGAAGGATGGAGAAACAGTTGATCTGAGTGATGTGAAATGTTCAAGAGGAAGGGAAAGAAAAGGAAAAAAGGGAGAGAAAAGGAGATTGAGAAGGTTTGTAGAGCAGTTTAACCATATATGGTGACTATGAGTTGATATGAAACCATGAAAAGGAAAGAAACAAATACGACAGAAAAATGGACACTGAGGATGTACAGTATGAACTTTTCAGAAAGAAGGATACACAGTGATGTGTGTGTGCGTGTTTTGTCTAATGAGACGGCCTGTCTAAGGCAGTACTTGTATGACACCATCAGTGTTAGTCACGGAGATGATGATTAATAGTGTAAAGATACTGCAGCAACTCATCACTGCCACACAGCCAATTTCTGATCATTTTTCTTACATGCGCAATTTCTAATTCTAACACACTATTTAATTCTCTTTGAACATATTAATTTACAGTGAAACATAAAACTCAACCCTTCCGTCTGCCTCGGTATTTGTCTGTAGTTTTCAGGTTAGCAGTGACATAATTACAGTTTATTTTTCTTAGCAATATTAGGAAAACTCTTTAAATGGAAAACGTCTGTAAGAGAAGTCAAATAAAAAAAAGCAAAGAAATTTAGTATTTTCTTAGGAATTATTGCAAACTGAGAGTAATAGAAACATTCTGTTCCCTTAACAACATCCTCATATAATTTTTGTTAACATCTAACTATTACACAGTTATGAGTCCATGCAAATGATCTGATTCATTTTCAATTATCAACTTGTGCTCTAGTACTAGTAAAAAATATTATAATAATCAGAAGAAAATTATTATACTGGGTACAGTTTCACAGCTTTGCTTTGATTATTATTTGATTATTTGATCATTAGGTTTGAAATTAAGATTTAAATGAATCAAATCCCCTTTTTTATTGTATTTGCTCTCCCTTCATGTCATTGTATGGCACATGGGTCTGTCAGTGGTGATAAAATAAATAACATTTCTAGCTGAAATGTTGTGGTTATTGCTGATGTCAGTAATCTATGTACTATAGTTTTGCTAATTTGGATGGTAAAGGGCATTGGTAATAACTTATGAATGGATGCACTTAACATAATTAATGACTTAATTAGTGAAATTAAAAAGACTGTCTATTTATATGAATGTATTTGGAGAAAAGAATACGTCATAACCATGAACCATTTTTAGTCATATACAAGAACCAAAAATGAGTTCCACCCTCACAGTGTGTGATTGTGTATAAGCAAATGAGCAATATGGGAGTAAATTGCCTACCGCGCAGCAGCAGTTTAATGATGGCCAGAGGTGTCACAGGGCCAGCTGATAATGCATCCCAGAACATTGCTCTCCAGACCAGCACTAATCGGCTGTTATTGGTACAAAGCTGGATAGCACAACACTCAAATCAAAGTAGTCTAAGAGAGGCCCACATCAGGAAGGGCAGTTAATGATGGCCAGCAGTGCTACAAGCCTGACGCATCTTAAAAGATTACAAGACAAATCAGCACTTTGCAGATGCTTATATTACAAGTCCAGAAGGGTTTGTGTAGATTATTTTAAGCACTATTGACATTTTATTAGTTTAGTACATTTATTTTCTTTTTGGGGGCCTGTCTCTTTCCATCTCTCTGCCTGTCGTTTTTAGAAATATGGAACAATCAAGTCAAATATCATCTTGTAGTAGCAATTTAGTTTGAAGAGACACCACTCTAATCTGAATAATGGGTTTTCTGTGTATCAGCTAGCAGATTGTCATCACACATGAAGAAGGAGGGTACGATTTATGACCTCAGAAGCCATAGTCATTTTTAAAAGTGCTACTTCGCTGCTGCACAAAAACTTGTGGTTTTTCTTTGGAAAGTTGTGCCTTTTTTGGAGTGGGGGGGGCAAGACGTGATCTGGATGTTTTCCATCAGGGCTATGAGCATAGATTCTTTATCCTGTTTGGATTATCCGTGAAGTTATGCACACAGTAGGTTTAATCCGGTTTGAACAGTGTTATAGTCGGAAAAGCGTGGATTGGGTTTTCAGCAGAGGCCAATTTTGTGCCTGTAGAAGTAAATACCGGCAGACTGGCACTAAACAAGGCACTTGCAGGTGCCAAGTGGAGTGTTAAGTGCTAGCCATGAGACATGGGCCTATGGCTCCTGTTGATGTAATGAGAGCCGTTCGGTCTCAGTCTCACCCGACTGCTGCTAATTGCCTTAATTGAGAGAGTGACCTACATCTGAGAGAAGCTTCGGTGGGATCAGCAGAACAGCTGGCAAACCTGCCAAGAGATGAGGAGGGAGTGAAAAAGAAAAAACTAGATGGAATAAGTGAGGAAAAAGAGATTGAAGTAGAGGCTATTCAAATAGTAAGATGTGGGTACTTTGGCTGTTTTAATTAACTTCCCAAAGCAAGGCAACTTTTAGCAATAGCCTTTCTTTTATTGCATGTTTTTTGTACACATATCCTGGTTTCTCACATGGTTTGTGGACACAAATTAAGCACCAACTGTTCCCTTAAAGTGAGATTTTATTCAGTGGAGGGGGAAAAAAGCCAATGATTAAAAAGAGTAGAGGGGCACGTGTAGGGTAAGGTTGGCAGTGACATCATGCTTTTAGAGTAGAAGCCAACCCTCAGGCCTGCGCTGAATATATTCCTAACAGTCTTGTGTACTTCCCTGAGACTGAATTATTCAACACACTCCTGATGGAAAAACTGTCTGACTTTGTGTGTATGCCTGTGTGTGTCTGCATGTCTGGGTGAAGCTTTGGATATGCGCATGGACATAAGTGCATGAATGTCTCGAGAGCAAGAAGAATACGAGTTCTGTGCACATATGTTTAAAAGCAAGTTTTCTTTATGTGTGCTATAGAGACAGTATAAGCGAGGAAGGCTGCTTACTGTCACTGAAAGGGCTTTTGATGATTGGGCAGCTGCTCAGTTAACATGTGCACATGGCTGTCAAATCTGTTGAACTAAACATGTTTTTTCTGTGTTTAGCTTTTTTCTTTTGTTTTTTATCCCCTTCTAAAACAAAATAGTGCTAAGTCAATCTTCTTTCTCCTCACAGTGACACCAGACTGTGTCTGTATTTTTCCAAAACCACACACTAACACACACATAATGCATTTGTGCTTGCAAAATTTCACAAAGCCCACACATTCACACTTGGAGAATGAAAAATACACAGACCACACGCAAACACAAGAAATGGGGTTACGGAGAAAAGAACTACAGATTTAAATCCAAAATACTGTGAAGGAGACTGTGTGTGTGTGTGTGTGTGTGTGTATGTGGACATTAACTGTTGGTGTTTGATACTGTGCTAATGATCTCCCAGTGGGTCAAACTTCTGTAGACTGTGTTGAGTGGAAAGTAAGAAAGAGGGAGGCACGTGGAGGAGAGCTGGAGAATGGTGGGGAAGGAGAGGAGGATATAAGAGAGCTCTGCCTCATAAACATAATCATCATAGTTGTCATCACTAATCCTCTAATACACAGTCACGTCACTGTTATTTAAGAGTAACCCTGCTTGCCTCTAACACTACATACCTATTGGGATTCGCTTGGTTCCCCCTCTTCTGCAGGAGCCGCCACATTGGCAAAGTCTGCATCGAGAGCAGCAGCATCAAACCGGCTGGTGACAGAAGGATGGAAGGAGGGGTGGATGAATAGACAGATGGATATAGAGAGCTGGCATGTGATGTGTGTCATACTCGCACTCTATTCAGCACTCGCATGCACTTAAGGAAACGTCAGCAACAGTCAGTCAGATATTTGAACTGAGGGTTTTTTCCATCATTCCTTTTTTGTTGAGCGTCACATGGAGGGGTTTTCTTGCATATCTTTCCCTCCTTTTATCTGTCTGTCACACTTTCCCTCTGCCCCCTCTCGTCTTTCCGCTTTCCTTGTCAACTCGCAGCTCATCTTCTTACACGGACTGTAATGCACTTTTGTTTTCTGAATGTGTTAGCACTTCCTCTACACTTCCTTTCACTCTCCAAGTCTTGCCTCACCTCTCCTCCATCCCCTCCCAATCTGGAAAAGATTTGACTCACTAAGAGGAGGCCTGGTAAATTAGCTGTGCTTCCTCTTTATTGCTTCTCTCTCCTACCTTCCCTCTCATCTCTCTGCCCAGGTACATGCTTCCCAATAGAGAAAATTAATTCACACTCATAGTTACGGACACAAAAATACACACTCCCAAATACAAATTTGCTTTGTTTGTGTGTCTGTTTGTCTCCAGGTTTGGTACTGGCTAAGAGGGCATAGTAGGTAATGGCAGCCATAGCCTATTATCTCTGCTCTGTTGTCTTATAGCCACTGGCTTCAAGCATCTGCCATGTAGCTGCTCTAACTCCCTCAATAGACAGTTTAGCACATTCACTAATAAGCACATGCACGTTAACACAATGTTTCCCTAAAGATGCACAGCAGAAATGATATACACACTGCCAAAAGTAATTTGTGAACGTGTGAGTACGTGTGTGCATGCGGGGGTGTTTGTGGAAGAATTGTTTGTGTATCTGTGGTGTTCACCACATCTAACACTGAATGCCCTGGCATCCGGTATGCTGTCTTCTCCTCAGGGAGCACTGCTTGCCTTTAATTAGTAAAAGAAATAGATTTACTTTTCTGATCTTTGGCACAACTGCTACACGTTTATGTACACACAGAGACACACATAAGGGTATCTGCTTGCATGCACTCATCCACATGGCATTATCCACACACCTATCCATTACTATTGTGGTGGAATGCCTTGTCAGAGTGAGAAGGAAATACATTGGATGCTCAATCATGTGTGTGTTTGTGTTTGTGTGTGTGTGTGCGCACGTACAAACGAGAAGGGAATCTGCTCACATCTAAAGACTGGCCATTGATTTGCCATGGTAACGCTGACTGGTGACTGTCTTGTGAACAAAAGCGATGAAAGCAACTGGTTGAATTGGAAGGGAAGGATGAGGGTGAAGGGGGAGATGGATATAGGAGAGACCAGTGATGGTAGGAAAGTGGAAGAGGTGGATATGTGGGCAAAGGTTTACTAAGGAAGGATTACTGTGTGTTAGCCTGTTGCTGGCTTAACTTAATGTAGCAAAAAGAAATTGGTGTGTGTATTTCAGAAAGCGAAATCTTGTGTACAATAGTGTGGTGGGAGTGTTTTTGGTATAAAAAGGCTTACGTAGACCTGAGTAAGGCACATATATAATGAATGAGTTCCCTTCAGCTAGTTTTTCTTCCTCTGCAGAATTAGTGATTTTTGTTAACACACCTCTTCCCTCAAACAACCCCTGCAAAACCACCTCAATACTTCCTCTCAGAATCCATCCCACACCTCACCATCGTGGCTGTGTTGTTTACACTTACTCTGTGGTATTTAATAACCATACTGTCACAGCTGGAAACAATAAACCAATGTATATTTTCTTTAAATGAGGTAAACTGTGGTTTTGGTGCTCAGCAGGGCCTGCAGCTCATCTTTAACTGCAGAACGCTCTGTGAAATATCTTAATCTGTCTGGTGGGGTTCTTACACCAGCCAGATCTGTTTTTATTTCAGTGACACAGGACAAGTGCGCTGACCTCATCCCTGACAGGCCATCTTGATGTCAAGCTTTACCTGCGGCACTTGACCTGCTCAGCGTGGTCCCAGTAAAAAAACGTTGAGGTAGTCAGCCAGGCTGGGGCTGACTCACAGTTTACTGCCATTTTTACACCAGGCCTAAGGTTTCTGAAGTCCAACAGAGTCACCATCAGTGGGCTGGGAGAGAAAATGAGAGGGAAGGATTCCTTTTTTCTTTTTTTTCACCCAAAGGCACTTCGGCTATAAATATCAAACTGACAATTCTTTGATTTGCCAATGAAGGCTGCCAGAGGAGGGAGGAGGATGCAGGGTCTTGCTTAGTTCTTGAGCTGTTTTAAATTCATTCACCGATGAGGGAAGAGAAAACTGAGGGAGGAATGGGGCTGGCTTTGTCATTTATTTCCCGTGTAGGGGGATGAAATAATATTAACATCTCTTTTTCTTTGAAGTTCTATAAATCAAAGAGTTATTATTACTTGAACGGCTTTGGCAACAAACAGACACGTGCCATATATGGTCAAACAGCCCATTTTTCTTCCGCCAAACATATACCCCTGTGTATGTTGCTGTCACTGCCTGGACAGACACCTCGGTTTTAATAACGCAGAGGTGTTTCAGTACCCTGGCGGAGCCTTCTGTAATCTCTCCTAAACAGGTGTTGTGATTAGCTTCTGTCGTGAGCAGCATTCTGACACTTGGACAGGCAGGACAAACCATGCACAGACCCATTGGCTACCACTCTGGGGACAGATTTAACCACTATTGTTTGGCACTCCTCTACTTTCCTTTACAATGTGCTTTGTCAAGGTTCTGCTAGAAATTGATTTTCTCTTCCTCTGACAAATAATTATGTAATTTCTTTACAATATTCGAGTTGACTTTTTGCACGCTGATGCAGCAGCATAAGAGATAGAGTCAGCACTGCAGAGTGCCTCTTGTGTTATGGTGGACAGCTGATGGATGATTCCCGTTAACACACAGAATATTTTAAAGACCACTGAAAACCAAGAGCTCCCATGTCTTAAGTACTTATCAGGAGATTATATCAAATTAATATAGTTGAATAAACAGAGTAAATACATGAACACACCTAAATAATCCAAAAGGATTACTTTTGGATTATTCTGTAGTTTAGTCAAAATAAACAAATAAAATAAAATGCTGTTCTGATTGCATTACAGAACAAGTTCCGAGCAATATCACAAAATGATCTTCATTAATTTAGCTTTTAATTAAAATGTACAATAAAAAGTATCAGCTAAGTAACTGTTTCAGTTTGTTTGCTTTTAGGTGTCAAAACTAATTCTAGTTATAAAACACAGACAATGTTAACAGCTACAGTATGGTAGACAACATTTCTAACCAGCAAAGCTTGTGTTGATGTTTGCATTAAGAGGACATAACTTAACTGACTTGACTTCGTGTTTTTAAATCCCTGCTTTGATAATCATCATACAGAATCAGCTCATATTTTCTTTAAAAAATCAAAACAGAGCAGTACATTTTTTACTCAATTGCCTTGTTGTCAGGAAAGAAATATATTCCATGGATGTGATGGATGAAATGCTTTTTAAGGCAGCAATATGTCTCCTAGCTGTTTTTAATGTTTTTTTTAAACAAAGGGGAGTCTATGACCTATCTGGGATGACTAAGGGAGAATCTTGCAGTGGAAGAAAATAAGTTAGTTTCTATGATTTTGTCTTCAATAATGATTATAGGAACAACAAAAAATGTCAGAATCCAAATACCATGAAAAAATTCTCGAGGCGGCACATCTTAGACACAGCTGAAGTGTAAAATGGAAGTAAGCGAAGTCACAGTGGGGTAAGAGAGCATCCTTTGAAAGCTATCTGTGGTTTGAATACACTTCTTTGACATTTCCAAAAGGAAATTTGATGTTAAATTTCAGAAGCTTCAGAAAGAATTCAGAGTAAAGAGTATTAAATATTCAAGAAGCTCTAACTAATGTCTAACCTAAAACATGTCACTGTGTCAGTTATATCTTTGTCAAGTGCAATAATACATCCAAGAATACTCTAAATTCACCACTATATTTGCAAAACCCAATACAGACATTTCTAACTGGTTAACTCAATTCTTTCTGCCTAAATTAAGACAAATTAGGAAAATGGCCGCAGTAAAAAAATGACCATGTCTTTTAAAGTTTTCTGAAAAAACTAAATGTTAGGTTGGAGGAGGAAAATGTGTTTAAGGCCTCAGTGGACATGCTGTATTGCAGGCACATATTACATTCTGAGGTTTTGCTATAATGCTGGAGCTTTGTCAGTCCAAGGCTGCGCTGCTGTCCATTACATGCTTGCCTGAGTTAGTGGTGAGAACTAATTCTTCACTTGTCTGAGCCACACCATGGCAGTTTAGGGGCTTTGCGCTGTGTTAAATGCTATTCTGTGTTTGCCTTGGGAGCGCATGAGTGTTAAATACTACAGTAGACTTAAGCACTGGGATTTAGCCCATGTTAAATACTAGAGTAGCCTTTGTTTAAACTGGGAGCCAAAGTCTTCAATATAGATAGTGTAGTTTTCTGTCAATCCTAGGAATGTAGAAAGCTTTCGTCCAGTTTGTGGATGTGTGCTTGGGGACATGTCTCAGTGTTTTAAAAGTGAAGAGCTTTCAGCGCTTAAGGGATTGTTCCTCGTTAGCCATTGAAAGACCCGGCTTTACATTCTGTTAGTGTCAGGAGAATGTTTTATGCTACATTTCGGCTGCAGAGGTTATCGACTGGGCTGTTCCTGTTCACAGTTTTTTCAGTGTTGTCAAGTAATGATGTTATATGTTACATATGTGAATATTTTATGCACTCACTAAACAGTTTTTTGATGTCCTAGCACTCTTTAAACACTGCAAAATCAAAGTATGTGTGGAGCAGACTGTCATGTTGTTGTAGATTGTTTAATAGATGTGGTAGCATAGCTGCTCTCTCTGAATGAATACTTCTTGGCCAATGTGACACTGGTCAAGTGACAGCTTCTCTCAGGCTTCACTATGTTTGCAAGTGGATTTCCTGAGCTAATTCTTTGTTAGCAGAGGGATTTGAACTGTGTTTGTTAGTGCTTGCATTTGCAGAACATCTGCTTTGCATTTAGAGAGAATTAGATTACAGTACAAAAGGTATCTTGTTTAACATTGTTGCTGTTCACTCATTTTATCTGCACTCATTTTGTCCTCCTAACATACAAACCTGCCATGTTAAATGAATCCTAATTGCATAAATGATAACCAAGGTAGCTCATTAAAGATAGACAGGTTTTTAGAAAAGGGAACAATTTAAAAGATTTTTTTTCCTTAAATGTCAGCTTATGAATGTTCCATAAAAGTATTCACCTCTCTCTGCCTGCATTGGTAATGAGACAACCATGACCCAGAGTTCAAGAAGGATTTTATTAATTTATGGTTATCTTAGTGGAAGCACTTCCACATCACTTTCATTTGGACGTGACTGCAGTAAAGTATAAGTGTTTTCTTCAAACATGCTCACTTAGCTCATCTCATCCTTAAAAAAAGACATGTTAATATAATTAAGCCACTCAAGTACTATTTGGTATTTTGTCAAATACTGTAATACTCCTCAGACCTCTGAAATGTGTAATTTTTTTTACATAGTGATGTCAGTGTTGTAAATTTTAATTCATTCATTCAGAGTGGCATATAGAATGTATTTGGATCCCTTTCTTTAAGTAAAGTGGTTTGACGAAGCTCTTCATATACGTATGACCCTGGAAGCTGCTGTGAGCATCACTTTGTTGACACTGAATTCGCCATGCCAGTTTGTTTGCATTTTTGTGCAGGCTTAAGTTGGATGGTACTTAGCAGCATATGGGAGCCATACTTTGTCAGGCCAATTTAATGTAGATGCTTCATCCTAACTGACCAACTTCATTAAATATTAATAAAGCAAATTGCTAGCCTCATCATCATCATCTTCCTCCTGCATTTTACCAACACGTAACTCCCATTACTTTGCATGCAAGCTCCATCTAGCTCTTTGTGTCAACTTACAGTATGTGATATAATGCTCTTCCAGTATTTAAGTTATTACTCCTTAACACTTACTTGCTCAGATCTCACTTCATCTGCCTCCCTCATTGTGTCCACGTGGACAATATGGATCCTTTTCTAGAGATGTCTAAAAATGAGCTCATTCTCCATTAATCTGATTCTTGATTCTATACAATAATGCTATACTTTCAAACTTTCTTAATTTGATTTTTGTAAACAAAAGATTAAATCAACTTTAAATACTGTGTGTGAAAAATGGAGAGAAAATATGTGAGGTACTGTCTTGGTATTCCTGATGTATTATTCATCGGTATGCTGGCTCATGAGTAAAGCTATATTTTTAGGGCCTTTGTACATGAGCACAAGTATATGTGCTGTGTTCGTGCATGTGGACGGATGTGAAACTGTATGCAAAGTTCACTGTTTTTATATAATTAATGCACAGCGTCAGTAATTCTCTAGGTATGTGGGTTTTAATGTAGAAATGCATTTGTGGTGTATGTGTGTGCGTGCATGCATGACATTTGTGCATTATTCATATATGAGCTTCTTGGTGGACGTGTGTGATTTGACGAGATGGTGCAGGTCTGGGTCAATGTCTCTTTTTTTATACTTCATAATTCAGCAACTGCATCAGCAACTATCATCTTCTTTCACTCCTCAATCTTCAGAAAAGACTTTACCCTCATTCATTATAAATTCTGCAGCCCTCACTCTTCTGTCTTCCTGGGATTGTGACGGCATTTAAAAGGATGTCCTTGGGTTGGACCACAGTGACAGATATAAATATTAAATATGTTAAAAAGCATGTTATGGACATGTATTCATATAGTGCCTCCGCAGCCCATCATGGTTTCTGTTTATGTGCACATATAATTCCTCAAAATTATATATTCACATAATTATGTATTATTTAATCCTTTAGTTTTAGTTTGGTTAATTCAGATGCACAACAAACAATCTTAAAACTTTAGCTCATTGAACTTTATTTACCAAGCAAAAACATGGCGCTTGTTAAATAGCCACACAATTAGTCAGACCTGTTTGTATCCATTTAATACAATCAGTCACAGTTTCCATACAGATTATTTATTTCACTAAATATTCTTGTTGTTGTTGGTAAGCATTTTTGCAGTAAATTGCAAATTCTTTGTGAACTCCAGCCTGTTTCACAAAGAAGGTTAAGTTTAACTCTGAGTCAGTTGCTATGGTAACAGTGTCTCTGAACCTAACCTGGTCG
>JBAMHV010000004.1:14072008-14093558 GCA_037177535.1 Pseudomugil gertrudae | reverse complement strand
AATGCGTTATGCTTTTGTCATGAAGTTTATTTCTGAACGTTTTCTAAATGATAGGAGTTGTGCATTTTCTTCTTTCTCCCTTCCACACATCCAACCATAACTAAGCACATTTACGCTGTCACTAATCCCATTTGATTTGTATGTGTTTGTTGTTGCAAAAGTATGACATAAATCAAACAAATGTAGTATGTGGTTGACTCTGTTGTTGTCACTGTGTGCACTTATGTGTAAATGTGTGTTTGCATTGTGGCATAAGGACACAAAGAGGGCTCAGCTGGGAAGAACTAATACATACAGTATGTGTGCATTCAAACACCTGAGGCACCGACTGTACATATACAAACACTGCATATACTGACTCACTTTCAAACATACTAAGCTGTTCCATGGATACATGTGACTGCTGATGAAACATTGTTTAGTCCTTTGATTAACCATATCTCTTACAGTTATCTCTGAGTACTGTGAATGTGAAACCTTCAGTTCTCCGTGAACTTTCTCATGAATTGGAGTCAGCTAAAATGGCAAGTGAAAAGGTCATAGAATTAGTGTTGCAATCTATATATGCTACATCAAAGATAGCTGACATGGGAATGGAATTAAGTTTTCATGGAAATGCTTTTGAAAAAGCTGGTATGGTTTAATAGATTATGAGAATCATTTGATCCAACAGTTCAGTTTAGCCCGCTGCTCCAAGGTCCTCGGAGACAGCTGTCAGGAAAGTTAACTTAAACATCAGTTTTCATTCTCGTTTTCCTTTGTGTGTGGCTGCAGTATGTGTAGGTATTTTATGTGTTTTGAAGAAGTTCCTTAAAGGCAGAGCAGAAAAAAATAAATACAGAGAAGCAGGGAGAAAAAGAGAAAAGCAAGACAAGGAAAGGACAGCTGATATTTTAATCATGTGGGTTGGTTGCTCTGTAACTATATTTAAAGGCTGGCAGCATCTGCTCAGCACCCTTGTGTTTTCATCTGGTTTGGTTTGCTGGCTCTAAGGGAGACACACACTCGCTCACACTGTACAAGCTCTTTTTATTCTTCTGCAGAGTTTATTGTTACACTGCACTGGCATAATTTTAGGTTTACAGTTTGATGAAACCACCAGATGTGCTGCAAGCAGGCTCGTACAGTCACAGTTGTTCTCAATACATTTGCATGTATAGTGTCAAATTAGAAAAAAAATAACTAACATAAAAGCTAATTGTGTATTTCTATTTGTTTGTGTGATCTTATATTCAGTAACAGCACATCAGGAGGTGCCTATATCAAGCAGTGCTGTAAGGGTTTCTGTATTGACATTCTGAAGAAGATAGCCAGGAATGTGAAGTTTACCTATGACCTCTACTTGGTCACCAATGGAAAACATGGGAAGAAGATCAACAATGTGTGGAACGGCATGGTTGGAGAGGTAATACACATTACTCTGTCTGTAACACTGATATTGACTGTCAAGCCTAATCTAAAGTGTAACCATGCGCCACCATGGGCAGCATGGTGGCACAGTGGTTAGCGCTGTAGCCTCACAGCAAGAAGGTCACTGGGGAGGTGTGTCCAATGACCTTTCTGTGTGGAGTTTGCATGT
This sequence comes from Pseudomugil gertrudae, assembly GCA_037177535.1. NCBI lineage: Eukaryota > Metazoa > Chordata > Actinopteri > Atheriniformes > Pseudomugilidae > Pseudomugil > Pseudomugil gertrudae. Next base: position 14,091,979 of record JBAMHV010000004.1, on the reverse strand, counting down.
TCTCTCCATGTATGTGTGGGTTCTCTCCAGGTACTCCGGCTTCCTCCCACCCACAAGACATGCATGTTAGGTTAATAGCTATGGTTAAAATGTCTGCTTATCATATGTAGGTTGCTTTGGATAAAAGCGTCTGCCAAATGACTGTATAGTATAGTATAGTAAAATAATCTTGAACATGTTTTCTAATCTGGTCATTTTTCAGTTTTTCCTCTCCTTTTTTGTGCTACTACACACACAAAAACAGAGAATAGGTTCCACGCAAAACCTCTTTCTTGGATTCTCACCTTGATGCTAGTGTTTTTCATGGAAGTTTAAAATGGTATTACATAGGGTGGCTGCTTTTTTGTGATTTAACTTTCTGTTCCATTTCCTTTTTTCTCTTTTTTCTTATCAATTGCAATCTATCTTTTACATTGGAAATTAATTAAAAACAGCATGGTTGCGTTTAGAAAAACAACAACAAGTAACTTAATTTATTTGAGCCAATTCAGAGCAAAATTATACTTTTACAGACACTGTCCATTTCAATAAATTTACTGTAGTCTAATTACTATCAAAATAAAACTAATCCATTACATGATCTATATCAGTCCAATATCTGATTTAATGTGAGTCAAGTCATAAAAACAGTTGCTTAGTGAAGGAAACCCACCTTTTTGATTTAGTCCCATATTTAGCATGTAAGGGGTGGAGGGTCTAGCTCTAGCAGAACTGGACTCAGGAAGGGTGATTACCTGCTTCTGGGGTGGAGAGGACAGGAAAGAGGGTTCAGCAAGCAACATCACTTTAAGCCAAGGATACCTGCTGGGATGGATGAACAAAACACGAGCTAATGACAATGCATCATACTTCATACTGTCAGACTGAGCCAGTGGAATACATACACTAACACGGGTGAATGTTAAAGAGTTTAATAAAGATCACCAAAGTGGGTAAAGTAAAAGTGGGTAAAGACTTGACATGACTACAACAGGACTAAGCAATAGGACTGTAAGAAAGGGGGATATAAATAGAGGGGGTACACAGGTGCAACACATGAGGGTACACACAGAAATACAGGGGCAGTCCATGATGGCATGAACAGAGGAATCCTGGGAGATGTAGTATTGGATCTGCAATCAGTATGCAGTCATGCCAGCAGAGGAGCAGACATGAAACATGCATGGATAAAAACAGAGCAAAAGGAAAGAAATGGAGGGAAGATCTCAGTGCATCATAGGATGTCTCCCAGCAGTTGAAGCTTAGAGCAGCAAAACTAAAGGAATAGCTAATGAACTTGTTTTTCTGCATCAATCTGAAACAAGATTTTCCTGATTTTGGCACTAATACATAGGTAAAACGAGGCGGTCCTAAAACTTGCTTTATATGTGAGCCAGAAGACAGATTCAGGTAAGAAATGAGTCCTAGATTCCCAATGAGAACTAAAAGTGAAGCTAATGCTATCCAGAGTCATTGTTTTAACCTTTTAGAATTGATAACCTCAAAGTTGCTCATGATGTTGAATGAGCCGGTGCTCTTCACAGGATTGCCAGCATGTACTTTTTGAGGAGCAATGACAATCCAATCATTTACCAGTGAAACTAACAAGGTCTGAAAGGATTAAGAACTATTTAATATTTTACTGTGAGAGCGGTATGATCACTTATCCGTGCAGTTCTTCTCTTTAACTTTTTGCTTTGTTTTTTCTTCATGGAGTAGGTTTAATATTAGAGAATTGATCTGACACTTTGCAACACCTTGCCTTATTTGTGTAATTCCACAATTCCGTTTACTTTTACACTTGGTTCTTTTATTGAATATAAAGAGTTTGAAGTCAGAATATGGGAGTGATGTGGGACTAACTAAAGAAAATATTTTATCCAAAGATGATCATATTGAATTATTAGTGATGTTCCCATGAGTTTGCAGAGCTTAAGGCATCTGTAGGTTACAGACGGATTAAATATATTAAATTTTGGCTACACAAACATGACAAGTCTTGCTCTGCATTTTGTTTTTAATTTGTTTTTTGTATTTTTTTGGGGGCTATTATTCTTAAAACATCACAAAAAATGCTACCTTGCATTTGTTAACCACTTCTTCAATTCTGAACATCAATATTTCATTTTAGCTATTTTTTTCATTTTCCATTAATATTTAAAAATAATTTCATTTTTACATAATCATTAAATTAATATTACTCTATGGTCTTTTAGGTGTACTGTACAGTCAGGGGCAAGGGTCAAAAGGAGGCAGGATTCCTTTAGGCTTGCTTCCTTACTGTCCTTCATCTTTTTTCTGTAAATAATTTATTCATTCAGATTAAATTAAAACTCAGTTCCGGCGGGAGTGAAATCGTTAAAGGTTAAAAGTGAAACATCTTAAAATGAATAATGGCAATATGATCTTTGATGATGGTAACATTAATAGGAGCCATTCATTGGACAGCTATAGGTCATTCTATATGAAAATACATTTTTTCTACTCACTGAAAACAAAATTTTTTGCAGAATGTATGTAATATATCTAGTTACACTGTTATGAAAGTACATTCTTCATGGGATATGGATGTAAGTGTCCTCCATTGTGTGATAGACCCAGTGTGTTGGTGATATTTCACTTGTGAGTGAAATAAAAAAAACTAATTAAATGTTATCCAAGGTTAATATATTCATTTGTGCCTCTGTAGGCAGTAATGTACTCAGTAAAACATCCTCTGTTTGCCAGGTGGTGTATAAGAAGGCTGTGATGGCTGTCGGGTCACTGACCATCAATGAAGAGAGGTCAGAGGTCATTGACTTCTCTGTTCCCTTTGTTGAGACCGGCATCAGCGTCATGGTGTCACGTAGCAATGGAACCGTCTCTCCCTCTGCCTTCCTTGGTAAACCTGTCTCTTTAACACAACCTCTTTTTTTCCATCAGTTATTTTGTCCCGACTGTATATACTGGCCAAATGTCATTTGTACACTGACTTTATCTGGACTTCAACACCCTAAGCACTTTTACACCAGAGCAGAGGATGTGAAGCACGGCAACTGTTTTTTTTAAACGTCAGCTCAGACAAAGCACTCTTGATATTCCCTTTTCTCCTCCTGCTCTTCTTCTCTTCTTCATACTCCTCTTCTCCAGTTGTTGAGATGACTAGAAACCGAAATGCTCCTCTGTGCTTGCCTAATGTCTTGTATTGTCATTGGAGCGAGGCAGGGAGCGAGGGGGTGTATTGGACCATGCATGTGTCGCTCTCTGTGTTTCAAGCCATGTGTCAGTGTGCCTGTGTGTAACAAAAATACAAAAACAACTGTGTATTATGGCACTAATATATTGGGACGTGTGTGTATTGGGTCTAAGACATGTGTAGCATGGATGTGCTGTGGTCATGTTTATGTTAAGAGATGAGTGCTTTGTGTGTGTACGTAATGTTAAAGCTTATGATGATGCGTGTGCGTAAAAGCGTGCATTGCGCTTGGGCGAGGGTATCAGTGACGGTTCAGTATCTCTCGCACTCATATTAGAGGCACCTCAGCGCACAATCTCTCAGGGTTGGCTAACTCTGGCAGTCACATACTTACACATACAGTGACACACACACACATACAATTTGTCTGGGTTCAATGTATCTGGCACTCATCCCACTCTCTGAACTCCTGCCCTGCTGCACACCAAACACATACTCATACACACACAAATAGATCACATACACATGCCCACAGCAGGGCACATCAGATCACTTGGAGTTTGATTCTAGTCTCTCTCACCCCTCCTCTGTCTCTCCCTCTTTCTCTCACCCATTTCTCTACTGTCTACCCTGCTTGAAGCCTCTCCCTCTCCCAGCTCTCATCCAAGGGAATAATGAGAAATATGGAAATGTAACGTCAAACTTTCTGTAAACTCTCTCTCCTTCCTTCCTTCCTTCCTTCCTTCCTTCCTTCCTTCCTTCCTTCCTTCCTTCCCATCTCAGTCCATCTGACCCCCCTTTCTGTACCTTTTTCATCCTGCTTTCCTCATTTTTGTCTGCCCTTTGTCCAACCCCGAACCCCCCTTCCCTGATTTCATGCATACCCTACTCTTTCTGAATGTGTCTCCATCTAATGTACTTAGTTTCACTTAAACTTTATCTTCTTTTTCTTCCCCACCTCTCAGAGCCCTTCAGCGCATCAGTTTGGGTGATGATGTTTGTGATGCTGCTCATTGTCACAGCCATTGCCGTCTTTCTCTTTGAGTTTATCAGTCCACTGGGCTTCAACCGCAACTTGGCCCAAGGCAAAGGTAGACTCACACAGACACAAAGAAATCAGAGAAATCACACCAATCATTTCTTCCAGCAGCAAGAAGCACAAATTCAAGTTTCCCCTGAAGCAAAAAAAGAAAAAAGACCTATTATTGCTTTGGCTTTAGATAGATCAAGCAAAGTTACACAATATTATCATTCCTTTTATCAAGGAAATGTGTTATTAATTAGTGGTATTATTGTATTGTATTGTGGTATTATAAAATGTGGTATTAGAGTACTATTGTTGCATTCATATGTACTTAAAAGGCTAAGAATTATTGATTTTTTTATTTCTTTTTAGCATTTTTTTGTTAATCTCTTTTCTGTTCTATTCAGTCAGTATGGAAGAGGCAAAAACATTAAATTAGCGCTAGCAGTTTGTGTAGGTTAAGGGTTAGGGGTCTGAGGAACAGATACAGCTTGCCTGAGAAGCACTCTCAGCATCTTTAAATCTTATATTTTTTTAAAATATTGTAATTAAGCCAAAAATAAATTATAAATTGCTAATGTGATTTTTGTCAGTCTATTCCTTCAGCAAATTGCCTCATAGCTTTAGCATTCACTCAAACTCTTGGCGGCGCTTTTATTTTAGGGCTTAAACTTAAAAGCAGGATATACAACTAAAAAATCACCCTTGTGTGTTTGAAGCTGATCAGGTAATAAATACAGAAGTTCATGTTGTTTGTGGCTTGTTACTCACAAAAAAGGTTTAGATTCTTTGTTGTTCTTGTTACTTGATTGTTTTACTCTTTTTTCATATTGTTAACCCAATAGATGGAATAACAAGTGCTACAAAATGTATGTGCTGTAGGCATCAATAAAAAATTGGAGTCAATATTAATATTACAATTTTTACAATGTTACCCTTTGGCCTTATTAAATTAAATAGCCTCTCTCTTCCTACTCCACATTATGTACTCATTATTTACTATTATTTACATAACAAACACTTCAGATAAAAAAAAGTGACTCCCTCAAGCTTGATCATAAACCTCTCAACTTTTATTTTCTTTTAAGGTTGTTCTTTGTTCTTTGGTTGTTCTTTACATGAAAATGTCATATGTTTAATTACTTGCAAAAACAGACAATTGTACTGACAATTTTTTAGTTTATTTTAAACAATACAGCAATTAAGCCAAAGCAGACTGTAAAAATATGGATGTAGACACATTTAAAACTCTACTTTTACATTTTGAGTTTTGTTATTATTATTATTACTATTATTATTGTTGTTATTATTATTCCCTGATAACTGAGTTGGATCAAACTGACACTCTCAGGAAAAATAAATTGGCTTTAAAGCCAAAGGTATAATATAATACTTTTACTTTAAAATATTAAACTGAAATGCAGAAGCAGTGTGTGAAAAACTAAGGATATCTGTGGTTTAATAGCTTGTAGAACTATCTTTTAGCAGCAATAACTTTAGGCATCTTTATTGAGAAGAAGAAGAAGCTTTATTGTCATTGAGCCAGCATCCCGGCACAACAAAATTGTTTTCAGTATAATCCATCCAAGAGATCAAAAACAACAACCAAACAGTACAGTCGAAGATTGAGATGACTGAGACGCAATCATAAACGGTGCAGCTTTATTGCAGAGGGGGGAGAGGACGATGAGGGGGAAAAAAGAAATATCTTGGACCACATAGGGTAAACTAGTTTAACTGGCAGTGTGTTGAGATGTAATTGAAGAAGATTTACAAAGACTAAACCTGAGAAGAGACAAGATGTTGTAGCAAGTATAGGTTTTGTTCAGGGGGATTATTATGCAATGCTAGAAGAGTGATGTTTCAGTCGAAAATCAAAGACCTTTGCCAGATTTGAGAGCAGCTGTTGATTCCTCAGCAATAGGGTGCATGTAGGTCTGACCCGAGAAGTAGTCATGAATGGTTCCGTAGACTCTATAGATTTTTGGGGAAGTGTGAGCCTCATTGTCATTGTCAAGTGAACGCAAACTCTTTTACACTGGCAGACAATTTACTGGCATTTATGTATTCTTCTTAGGGATCATCTGTGAAAAATATTGATCAGGAGAACCCCAAAGCATGGCTTTATAGGTTTCTTTCTGCTGGACTCTCTTGTCCCATTAGATTTCCTATATGTATCATTCAGACAAGCAAATTTCTGTTTGTCTGCAGAGCCTGCTGATGATCAATTAACAAAATGTATTTGATGAACAGCATCTGCCCACACGCTTTATTCCAAACAGCAGGGGTGTCTGGTTTTTCTGCAAACTGCTTCTGTATTTTGACGGTTTTTGTTTAATAAATCACACATTGCTAAAGAACATAATTCCCTTGTGTTGTTCATGTGAGGTACGTTTACCTTTTTTTTGTTTGAGAATCAAAAAACTGTTATTTTCTCCTGACACATAAAACCTTGCAAATAGAGGAGGATGAACATGTTTTTATCTGATAGAGACATAACAGATGACCATATTGTGTCTCTATCATAAAAATATACACCCAACAACTTAGGTTGCTTTATCACCTCTTTAACTCTGAATGAGACAATGATGAAAAATAAATATCACTTTCAGATGGGTCATAAATTGACTGGGAAAATGTAAATTGATGTTATAAATCAAGAAATTAGAGGTAGAACTTACATTGCATTTCACAAAATCAGCCAAATGTTTTCTAATCCATTTTTTTTCTTTTTATTGCTTTCACTGGTCATATGCTGCTCACACAGACCCACATGGTCCATCATTTACCATCGGTAAGGCCATATGGTTGCTGTGGGGTCTAGTGTTCAACAACTCTGTGCCGGTGCAGAACCCAAAGGGAACCACCAGTAAATTCATCGTATCCGTTTGGGCCTTCTTTGCTGTAATCTTCCTGGCTTCATACACTGCTAACCTGGCTGCCTTCATGATCCAAGAAGAGTTTGTGGACCAAGTCACTGGACTGTCTGACAAGAAGGTAGGATTACACACATATGAACACACACACACACACATTCACACAGAAAACTAAATGCATTCACAGCCAGGGTTGCTCTTGTAATGGATGCCAGGCCTGCGGCCAGACAAGACTCTCTGGGGAGCGCCCTTGGGCTTCACAGCCCAAATCCACTGGCCGTAGCTGTCACCTCAGTAACAGTGCCAGTGCAGCAGACCAACACGCTCATACGCATGCACACTCATACATGTGCACACATGCACACAGCCTGCATAGATCAAAGGCATGTGTGTTTGTACTTAGATATGTGTGTAGCTTGCAGAGCCTGGCAGTGTCAGCAGAACCTCGGCCAGTCTTACACTACAATGGACACACAATGATGATGACTGATGAGTTCACTCCACTGTCTCTCCCTTTTCTTCTCTCTTCTGTCTCCTCTTGTCACTATTCCCTCATCCGGCTTTTCCTATGTGTTCCTTCTTCATTTTCACGTTTTTGTCCCTGCACTTTCTTCCCTGGTTTTTTCTTCTTCTTCCTTTACTCTCACTGCTGTCTGAAAATCCTGTCTTTATCTTCTGCTGTTGAGGTTTTTTTTTTCCAACTTTATTTGTTTCTTTTTTCCCCTCCTGTCACATGTTGTTACTTGCCTCTTTAAACAATTGGCATCTATGTTGCATTCATTATTTTTCTCCCTGCAGTTCCAGAGCCCATACTCCTATTCCCCGCCATTTCGCTTCGGAACGGTTCCCAACGGCAGCACTGAGCGCAACATCAGGAAAAACTATCCAGATATGCATCAGTATATGACTAAATACCACCAGACTGGCGTCACGGATGCGCTGGTCAGCCTCAAGACAGGGTAATGTAAAGTTGTCAAGCCAACTCGCATCAAAGCAGGATTTATTATACCTGGAGGGGTCATTACTGTTTGCAAACAGCACATATGCTTAAGAACATGTGAAAATAAACAGAGTAAGGCATTGCATCACACTGGAACCCAACCCCACAGGGCTTAGCATTAGTTTGTACTAAAACTCTGCAGTAGCTGAGCTGAGTGTGTTTGCAGCTGACAGCAAAATGCACACACTGTTTGCAAGTGCTCATTATCGAGTCTTGGTGCTGCTGGAAAGAGGAAGCTGCCAAAACAGGGAGAGTGTAATTTGCTCCTAAGTTTGTTACCGTTTATTCTTCTTCCTGAACCCTCACAAATAGATGCATGTTTGTAGTGCATTTATTTGTTCAGGTGTTTTGTGTGCTCTAGGATACTTATTCAAAATGCGATTTAACTTTTTTAATGTCACTGTATTAATCGCTTTATTAATCACTTTTTACAGCATAATTAATGTAAAGATTTGTTTCCAAGATGTCATGTATTAATCTCGTTTATGCAACACTTCCTGTGATGCTATTGAAATGATTTCTGTAACTAAATGAATTGATATTCTCAAATTTTGGACATAAAAATAATTAAACTGTTGCTACACCAGATAAAGCATGTACTCATGTACATTCCCTTTGGTGAACAGCTCAATTTGAAGTGTCTCATATTCATGCATATATATCCAACATACACATTCAATTATATAAAATCATTTTACCCATAATAAAGCATTCATAAAATGTCAGACCACCCCATACAGTACAACGGTAAAGCAATTTTATGTTTTGTGTTAAGCACATATTTTACGTCTCATTTTAAATATGTCAGGCCAAGAGTAAAGTACTCTCATGTCAAATACACATTTTCATCCCCAAAGTTTGAACACACTACGCATTTTGTGACAGAATAATGAACAAACCTGCAATAAGAAAATACAGCTAAACAAAGATGTCTCATGCTGACAGTCTTAGTCCATATCCATTTTCATAGCAATTCAAAGGACACTGAACAAAGTGAAATATCCAAACTGTCTTGTTGTAGATGTAAATAACTCTGTTTCTGTTGTTATTTATATCTATAGCTAGTTCAGTAGAACTATATTTTTATCAGTGAAATCTGTTTGGTCCAATGTTCTCAGTTCTATATTACAAACACTAAAGGAGTGCTTTTAATACAACACCAATTCCAATAAAGTTGGGATGTTGGATAAAATGTAAATGCAAACAGAAAACAATGATTTGAAAACCCTTTTAACCTAAATTCAACTGAATACACAACAAAGGCAAGATATTTATTGCTCACACTGATATGCTTTATCTTTTTACACACATATACACTCATTTTGAATTTAATGCCTGCAACATGTTCCAACAATGCTGATACGGGGTAACATTTACCACTGTGATACATCACCGTTTCTTTCAACAACACTCAGTAAGTGTTTGGGAACTGGTGATACATTTGCTTTACCCATTCTTGCCTGATGAGCAACCATCCAGGGTCTCCATTGTTGCATTTTGCGCTTTAAAATGGGCCACACATTCTGTACAACTTTTACTGTGAATCTACAATGTTATAACACGTGTAAAATGTAGTTTGGCATTGTTCTTTTAAACTTAGCAAGGACGTCCCTGATAAACAGAATGCTAGGATGGACACCCTTTGTTTCTCCAAAACCTGAATGTACTTTTCAGCATTAATGGTGTCTTCAGACACAACTTGGACTTGTCAGACTGCAGCATGCTCTTCCACTTTGCTTCAGTCAAACTTTGATTAGCTGGGACCCAGAGAGCCCATTTTTGATCTGGTGGTGGAGTTATATTTGTCTTTTTATTGAATGGAAGAAAACAGGCTATCTGTTATTATATATTAATATCTGTTATTATATGTTAATATATATTTGATAGCAATTTTTCACAGTGATAGCAAAACATTATATTTGTGAGTAAAAAAACAGTTAAAGTAAAAAGTATTCTGCCATAGAATATATAAAAAAATATTTGACATTAAAAAATATTTGTTTATTTAAAAAATATATTAAAAAACATTTTTTACTTTCATTTTCTTCAACTTCATCCATCCATCATCTACCACTTATTCCCTGAACGAGGTTGCATTGGGGCTAGAGCCAATCCCGATGCCTAACCCTAACTCCAACTATTTTAAGAAAAATAAAAAAGTTTTTGCAGCTTCAGAACCAACACCAGTAGTCTACTCGCTGTAATTGAAGCTGCAAAGAGCAGCTTTAGGACCTGGTGTTGGTATTTATGTGTTACATTGGTTTTGTAACAAGAGGGACATCACCAGACTGGAGCCTGAAGCTGAGTGACACGGGTTAACCAGACTAATAGGATAAGAAAGGAGGAACCACCATGCAGAAAGGATCCATCCAGCTGTCAATTTGTTTGATAATGACCAATAGCAACATGAGCCTGCCCCTGGCAGCTTGAGACGGAAGGAAAAACATAGGTTTTGAGAGAAAGAACAATAAATGTGGAAAGAGAAGAAATTGTATTTTAAGTAAATATTTTCACTCGGACAGCAAAGAAAATAAATATTTGATTGTAAAAAAAATATTTTTAGATTCTTTTAAAAGGAAATATTTATTATTAAAATGTCAAATGCTTTTTTAAATATATTCTATGACATATTTTATATAAAACATGTTTGTTTTACTCAGAAATGTCATTTTTTGCTATTAGTGTAAAACAAATTACTATCAAGTAAAATACATTTTCTTACAAAAATGTCTTTCCCTCTCAGATTACCTATTTTCTTACATTCAATAAAAAGACAAAAATAACTTCGTATTGTTGCCATATGGCTTTGAATGTAGATGTGGCAACAAGCTGTTTACTGACATTGATTTTATGAAGTGTTCCTAAGCCCACGTGATAATGTTCTTTAGACAATGATGAAGTACTGAGACAAAAATGAAGTACTGCCTGAGGGATTGAAGGTCAGGGGAATTCAGTGTTAGTTTTCCTCTTGTGTGCAGGGATTTCTCCAGATTCTCCAAGTCTTTTGATAAAATCCACAAATTCTTTGCAATTGTACACTGAGAAATATTGTTCTAAAACTGATGGACTATTTGCTCACGCACTTGTTCACAAGCTGGTGAATCTCGTCCCATCTTTGTTTGTGAACAACTGAGTCTTTTGGGGATACCCAATCATGACACCCACCTGTTTCCTGTTCACATGTGGAATGTTCCAAACAGGTGCTTGGGATTTTGTTGGCCCTGTCCCAGCGTTTTTGGATTATGTTGCAAGCATCAAATTAAAAATGACAATATTTGAAAAATATAATCAGCTTGAACATTAGTATCATGTCAAGTAGTGGTTAGTGTAATTAGTGACATTAGCTAATTATAGGTTAAAGGAATTGCAAATTGTTGTATTCTGTTCCTATATACGTTCTTTATATATATTCAACATTCCAATTGTGTTATGCAATACCCATTTTTTTCAATATTGATAAAAAAGTTATGCATTAAAGAAGACTGGGTTTTCTAGAGTTCACTAAGCAGTGTCAAAGCTTGGAATTGCAGAAATATGTGATTAAAAATTGTAATTCATCAATTTTGCTACATTATTATTTTGATGTGTTGCTTGATTTTATGTGAAAGTAGCCACTTGTATTTGTGTTAAACCTTAACTGTATCCTCTCCTTACAGAAAACTGGATGCTTTTATCTATGATGCTGCAGTCCTAAACTATATGGCAGGCAGAGATGATGGCTGTAAGCTGGTGACCATTGGCAGTGGTTACATCTTTGCCACCACAGGTTACGGTATTGCCCTACAGAAAGGATCCTACTGGAAACGACTTGTTGATCTGGCCATACTGAGCATCATTGGAGATGGTAAGACATTCAGACAAATATACAAGCTGTAATATCTCAATTATTAAAATTTGACATTTGTAAGTTATTACAGGCCTTTAGTCCTATATATTGTGCTTAGCTTTCTCCTCTTTGCCCCCCACCCCCTCTCTCATCCCTCCCCGTTAGAAAGATATCAGTTTAGCTAGTCTTAACACACCATTTCATCATCATTATTTTGTGTGGGTTTGTGTGTGTGTGTGTGTGTGTGTGCCCACTATGTCCTGGTATGTTTACTCCTCCAGATTGTTCTGAATAATAAGCTGTGAGAGGGTGCGAATGGAAGAAAGAGAATGATCCAGGCAGAAATCAAACCGCTGAAACCACTTAAGTGCTGTGCTTTGCACCCAGCCTTTTTATTTAGGGCAGACACCCTCATGCCCAGACACACTGTTAATACATCCTACCATTCCTTATCACTCTATCACTATCAGTTCTTCCCCCTCTTGTACAACCACTTTTTTCACACGTTTTCCTGTTTCCTTCCCATTACAATCTATTTAGCACTCTACCTCACTTCTCCCCTCGTAATAATATAGCTTCTTTTCCAATAACTACTTTTCCTTATCTGTTTCTCTTTGTTCTTATTATCCTTCCCTCCTTAAGTTCATTGTTTATGTTCCCAACAGGTGAGATGGAGGAACTGGAGGCACAGTGGCTTACTGGGATCTGCCACAATGAAAAGAATGAGGTGATGTCCAGCCAGCTGGATATTGACAACATGGCAGGGGTCTTTTACATGTTGGCAACAGCCATGGGTCTCTCCATCCTCACCTTCATTTCTGAGCACCTTTTCTACTGGAGACTGAGGTACTGCTTCACTGGTGTCTGCTCTGGGAGGCCAGGACTGCTCTTCACTATCAGCAGGGTAAGAGTATGAGCATTTTTAATCGTCCATTTTTTAATGCTGGAGCATAGTTTGTATTTTCACAGTATCAAGCTGGTATGGTTTTTACTCCATTGCCTGATCAAACACTATATGGAAAAACTGCTTTAAAGCACTAACTCACAATACGGCTGCCATTCTGCCTTATTTTTTGCTGTAATATTATTGTTAACAAAAACAGGCACCATAATTTTATCATCATATAAAAATAAATATTTTTTTCCTGAACATAAACGTGCATAATTGACTTTTTATATATGAAAGGTGTCCGAAACTTGTGTGATTGCTGCTGAAATCAGTAGCATTATTAAGTGACTGAGCATTGGTAATATGTCCAAAACTGTCATTGTTAAGATACTGAACGAATTAGTGTGCGTGTGTCTGTGTGTGTGTGTCTGTGCGTGTATGTGTGTGTGTGATAAAAGACTAAAGAGGGAGATGGTATGATTATAGGCTCCAACCGAGGCAGAAATGAACTTGTGCTGTGCATGTGGACTGCAGGATAGAGGAATCAAACTGATAAGAGGATGAGAACATAGACACACATTCACAAAATACACAACAGCTCTATTTCTCTCTTCTCACACACACACACACTAACAAGTACTGTAGGCTTCACAAAGGTAAAAATGGTTATACACAGATGGGCACTCACACGCACAAAAACGCTAAATATATATACAAAACATAATTGACACACACAGACAGACCTATTATTTGTTTATTATTCAAATGTCTTGTTGGGCAGAGCTTTTATTCCAGACTAGCAGCATTTTACACATTAAGCAATTTACAAAAAGAAGTGTGATGCATCTTTGTGTGTGTGCGTGTGCATGTGTGTGAGCCCATGCAGTTAAAGCAGCGATGCTGGAGGTTAAGTGGCTGTAAGAAGAACATCTTCTTGCACTCAAAGGCCCCCTTCAGTGACATCATCACCTAAATTAAATTTTCTAGACACTTCTGAAAGCAGTTCATCTAAAGAAGGGCTGATTATCTCTTCGAGCCACATTACAAAACAAAATGAGGTTAAAGTTTGCAGTAAATGCATTTGGGAAAGCACACAGAGGTCTCTACAAATTTATCTTGCAAGAAAATTAGTCTTGTGCATGTTTGAACTTTTTGGATGAAGTCACCGCGTTGTGAATTACACTTATTGCTCTATTATCTGTCGTATCTGTCCTATCCCATTCCCTCATTTCCTTTCCTCCTTTTTTATCTTCTTAATATCCTCTCCTTTTCTTCTCTTAGGGTATATGGAGCTGTATCCATGGGGTTCACATAGATATGAAGAAGAAATCACCTGAACTGGACTTTAGTCCTCAAGCCAACATGTTACACTTGCTCAAGTCTGCCAAATCCATTGCTTTGTCTTCTCCTAAACGCAATACTGTCCTCTTGCAGCCAAGCATCCTCGACGTGATGTCGGGGAAAGGTATTGTATTGTTTTATACATAGTACAAGATACACCCCACATTAAAGTAAAATTTACATAAAAATAATTATTCTCTAATAGCCCAGATTAGATAAACATTACACCTAACATTATATTGATTACTCATGCTGAGATTAACTTATGTTTTCTTTTAATTTATTAAGATAATGGTAGTTTCCATGTAGTGGTCATCAAAATGTGCCATGTACAAGCACAGCTTATAATTAGAAAGGTATTAGATGGCACACACTGTGCTCCAAGGCTTTGGATAATGTATCAGCTAACAGGTTAAGCATCCATCCAAACATCCATCTGTTATATCTGTTGTCTGATGAGCATCTCCTCTTGTCTCCTAGGTAACTCACTCCATAGTCTGCCTCAGAAGGGTCCTGGTCTCTATAGCAACGCTGCAGGTGCACAGGGTTTCCTGTCATTGTCCGGGCGACACAAAAACCTCCTTAACAATGCTGCGCCTTTTCCAGGGCAACAAAAACCCCCAGCACACCAGACCAGCCCCAACAAACCCCAGTTGTCAATCACCAATGACAACGGCAAGGCCCGCCTCCCAGGGCCTGCCTGTGCTGCATCAAAGCCGCGAGCCCTGTGGAAAAAAAGCGTGGAGACACTGAAGACCCAGCCAACTGTTGGTTCCCCAGGTTCAAGCCCTGCCCCAGCATCGGCGAGTGGGCCTCCACCAATGAAGAGCCAGCGGTATTTGCCAGAAGAGCCACAACACTCTGATGAGGGTTCCAGTCGGCCGCCATCGCACAAAGATTCTGACTCCATGGCAGCAAGGGGCGGCTTTAAGCCAATCAATCAGTTGAGAAAAAGAGGTGGAGGTGGGGGTGGTGGAGGATCCAAGATCTACTCCATTGACTCTGACCAAGCCAGCCTCCAATCTGCTCCTATATACCAGAGAGACAGCCAAGGGGGAGGTGATGACCACAGTTACCCCCCTGATCAATTTCCACCTGACAGTACATACTCACACTCTCACCAATCAGATGCACCCATTTTGCAGCTGAGTGCCAGCCTCCTACACCACAGTCACAGTGCTGAGGCTGACCTACATTCCCTGAAGGACAAGAAATATAGTACCTACACACACAGCAGGTAGAGTATCCCATAACAGACCATTTAAGTACCTTGGTTGTGTCTTTATTTGTAATCAGTGTTATTCTCTCTCTGCGCAGTGTGAAAGACAAGTCTGGGAATTCATTCGATGCTCCAAGTACAGGATCAGGGACACAAAGTGCCAGGCCTGGCCACTGTCGCACTTGTCTGACCAAGCTAAGTGGTTACTCCGGCCTCTACACTGTTCGCTCACCACAGGCTCGCTGTGATGCCTGTGCCCACCTAGGAAACCTGTACGACATCAGTGAAGACCACTTGCACTCACACTACTCCCAGACACATACTCACCCACATAGTGGGGACATGTTTACACACTATCTTCCGCAGAGTGAGCTGGGCCTTGTAGGTGAAGGGGACGGGCTTGTCAGTCACTTCGAGCCCACGCCCTCCTCTCCGTCCCCTCTACCCACTTCCTCATCAGCCCAGCATCTCCAGCTGAGTCGTCAGCCCTCCTACGAGAACATGCTTCCGGATGGTATTCCTGAACGGCAAACACAGTCCCACTCTCACCTGCGGGGTCTGAGCCTGCCTGACAGAGATCGGGAGAGGGAGCTGTCCTTGGATGAGGGGGCCTATGCCAATGTTCTCACAATGCGCTCTGACCGTCCATTCAGCAGCCGCAGTCCCCCCTCTCCATCTCCATCTCACCACCACAGTCTGGATGCCCCAATGCCTCTGCCAAGGCGCTCAAAAAGTCTTTTGCCTGATCGGCCCTCACACAACCCTTTCCTCCAGTCAGCCCCTGGCACAGCACAACGAGATCCCGCCTCCCAGGCTGCCACTCGCATGCCACAGAGAAGTTCCACCCACGAGCTCTACAAGCAGCGAATGCCGCTGACACTTACCCTCGGTAACCATGGCAGTCATCACATCAACCAGCATGGCAGCCATGTCGACCAACAGGTGTTCTACCCTCAGCAGGAGCCTCCTATGGTGGCCTACATGGTCCCACCTGCTGCCTCTCAACCAATGAGCTATGTGACAGCGCCGCGAGCCTCAAGCGCAGGTGGCAACCGGCCCCGGCTGTACCGTCGTATGCCCAGCATCGAGTCTGATGTCTGAGAGTCGCAAATAACACATATAACTATCACTGAAACACACTAACACGCAAGCATGCAAGAAGGAGGTGTGTGTGATCGGACCAGGCAGCTCTGATTCTAAGCACAGATACAGGAACACACACAGACACACACATAGGTGAAAGATGGAAAAGTCTGCTGTGGACTAAAAGGTTACCAGTGATACAGAGTAAATAAATCATTGTGTCTTTATTACAATTGCTATAGGGCAGGGATGGGGCCACAGGGACACCTGGAGGCACAGTGCAAAATGAATAGCGTGTGTGAGTGTCAGTGTGTGTACTAGCCTCAAGCT
Source organism: Pseudomugil gertrudae (assembly GCA_037177535.1). Classification (NCBI taxonomy): domain Eukaryota; kingdom Metazoa; phylum Chordata; class Actinopteri; order Atheriniformes; family Pseudomugilidae; genus Pseudomugil; species Pseudomugil gertrudae. Next base: position 14,075,237 of record JBAMHV010000004.1, on the reverse strand, counting down.
GTGGGCAACGAGGCACAAACTGACAATACGTCTTACAAGGAAGATGGAAATCCTGGTGGAATAAGAGGGACGCTGTACACAGGGTCTAACAACAGTGGGGTCTAACGGAGGACATGACAGTGTTTGGAAGACGAGCCGACCCATCCCACCCCTCACCAGCTTATTGGAGATAAAAGGGGTCACTGAGTATCCCTTTTTTTCTGAGATTACATACACACATAGGGAAATTTCACTTTAACGTCTCCCATGCCCTCTCCAGGACTCCTTCTGTTGCACTATGATTTCTACAGTCAAGCTGTATGTTGTCTGAGCCTCCAAACTTCACTGCCAGCATGGCTTGAAGAGTCGTAAACTACACTAAAGTAAAACTTGACTTGAATGGAAATTACTATCTATGTAAAAGACTAGGGAGGCAGGCTACTGGTCAAAAAACAGGCCTGAGTAACGTATCAGATCCTGCCTGCAGATGTACAAACACTTGAACACACACATGCATGCACACATGCTGTGTCTGTTTTTAAGGGAAAGTTTTTTTTTAAAAAAGCCTACAGACTGTTTGTTACCGTTGATGTCAGATAATTGAACATTCCACAAAGTGGACCAAGTGGCCATCAGTTAAAGCCTCTCAGGATGAGAGTGTGTGTTCTAGTGTTTCTAGATCTAGAGAGACACACAATACAGCATCCTTGCTTCCTCTCATAGCTAGCCTTCAGGTCTTACTGCATGCTTCCTACTGCCCTGTGTTACAGTTAAACTCCTATACAGGGTCATATATGCACTCACACCTGCACACAACCAAATTACATACACACATAAAACACACATGTATGCACATAAGCAGTAGTCTAGAATAGTAGAATAGGGTGGGTGCTTATGTCAAGGCTATGAGATAGCTTTTCTTTGTGCACTTTGTAGATTTTATACCCTGCCACCTACACAGACGTTTGACCAAAAACACTTTTATATGAAAATCTATAAATATTCTCAATCATTAGCTGGATAGAGGTTTTCTTTTAATCTTATTTCTCTTTTACATAGGGCACAATGAAGGGAACAGCTCTGTCAGGTTCCATTGTGAGGTCAGAAGTTTACAGTGTTAGATAAAGGGTACAGTATCTTACATGCAGTATACACAACACCAACTCTCCATCTTTCTCTTTTCTTTTTGCTTTTCCTTCTTCCCTTCACCAGATGGTTCATTTTCTCTCAATAACTTATTTTTCCTGCTTCCCTCTGTAAAGTAGATGAAGTATGAAAAGAGTAAAACTCAGTCGTGGTGTTTAAAAATTCAACATGTTGCTAGAAATCACTTAATGTCAGTAGTTGTGAGAACTCATCCGATTCAGCACTGGCTCTTGTAGGATATGGTGTCATTTTCTACTAACTTTCTTGTAAAACAAAAGGACTCAAGGCCAGTCTTAATGTCTCCATTGTGAATTTGTGGGCTGCGTGCATGGTAGCTGCAGATTAAAACTCCTGGATGAATGTCAGAGCAACTTGCAGTTGTGCAGCTCTTTCTGGGTGAGAACATGGAGCTGTGTTTTAGTCAAGAGAGGCACGTGGCAACAGAGTTTTCTAAGTGACTTGTTACAGAGGCAGCACACACGTATGTGTACACACTCAACAAGCTGGCAGTGTGTGTATGAGTGTTTTAGAAATCCATAATCTACTGAGTATGGGCATTGATTTTTGAGCACAAGGATCATGATGGAAACATGACTTGATATCCCATTAGCTGAGTGTCTGTCTCTATTCTCTTTTCTCTCTTTCTCTTACATACACACACAAGTGCAAACACACCCATATGCATACATTGTTTGCAAAAATTGCAAGATGGTCTGGAAAAAAAATGCACCTTGGTGAGCTCTGCCCCCCTTCTGGTAATTCTTACAAGTTTGTTGTGTGAGTTATATACACAATATCAGGTTGCAATATTATATTTCTGTACAGAGAAATCTTTGTTTTAAATGTGAGAAATTGATTTAATTTATTTGATTTAAATGGTATTAAGTATTGAACTTGTTTCAATTACAATGTGGCTTTTTCTTCTGCTTTTAGGGAAAAAAAGACAGGCATGTTTTAGAAATCCCTCCTCCCCCCCACTCCCATTCCTCCCTTCCTTCCTAATGTGTTGCTGGTTGGACCTCACTGTACAGTCACCAATACTGGGATAGATAACTGTGTGGGTCAGTCAGCTAACTTATTAAGTAACTACACTAAGCTGGGTTTCTCATCTGAATCACCCTCAATGAACAATGGTGGTGAAAACGAATAACCCTATCCCACCCACCATGTTCCCCTCCACTACAAGTCTGTGTTGTTTAAATCTTTTGAGTGTTGTGTGTGTGTGTGTGTGTGTGAGTGTGTTTTACACTGTGCAAGCATTTATATAAAACAGAGGATATGTGTATTTAGAGGTTGCTTGTAGTGTGTGAGCGTGCGCGTGTGCTTTTCAGTACTCTTTCTTTCGTCCTACATGTAACATTTGACCTGGCTCTTACTCATAGAACACAAATGCAGCCGCACACATACAAACACACAAACGCGCACACACGTGTCTGTACTGTTGTGGTTCAGAGAGCATGAAGAATGGATTTTGTGCGTTGGCCATCGCAGATATTTTTACACCAACTCTTTGTTTTCTTTTTTTTTCTATTGCATGATATGGTCGTGTTTTTGGTGGAACCTATTTTGCTGCAACACCTAAGTTCTCAATGAGTTGAACCCTTTGGGCGACATGACCAACACAAACTCCTTCTGTCTGGACTGTACCAGCACAATCATTTCTGGTCATAATCCCACAATTAGCAGTTCCCGGCCCTATGATGTGAGCAGTATGGCACACAGCTGGTTCCCGCACAACACCAGCCACCAGGCCCAGCAAAGATCTCACCTTGGTCCACCTTTTCAAATGTACACACAGTCCTGAGTAGAAGGAGGGTGTTACCATGTAGTCCTGTGGGTCTCCCTGCTGTTTATCTCACTTGTGTATAAGTTCAGGGGTTTCTAAGCTACTAGTTGTGATGTAAATACTAACTTGTCACTCGGTACCTCTGTACAATCTGTAAATAAGTAAAGGTTACATTTTTCTACTTGTGTGACTGTTATTGTTTATCTATCTATCTATCTATCTATGTATCTATCTATCTATGTATCTATCTATCTATCTATCTATCTATCTATTTATCTATCTATCTATCTATCTATCTATCTATCTATCTATCTATCT
>JBAMHV010000004.1:14045243-14056178 GCA_037177535.1 Pseudomugil gertrudae | reverse complement strand
CATGTCTTTGGACTGTGGGAGGAAGCCGGAGTACCCGGAGAGAACCCACGCTAACACAGGGAGAACATGCAAACTCCGCACAGAAAGGTTTCTGGTTGAACCCACGCCCCAGCTGAAGCTCAAACCAGCAACCTTCTTGCTTTGATGCCACAGTGTTAACAAACTGCGCCACCGTGCAGCCCATGTCCTTATTCATTGGACTTATTTCTTTCAATATTGTTTTTAACCACTTTTGCATTTGCTAAATGCCCCAATCTTCTGGGTTTGCTCAAGCACAGTTCCTGGAGGAAAAATCTCATGAGCTATGTGCTTAGTGAGTAGGAGGGTGATGTGGGACCTGATCTGAGGGTGATGTATCTTGCTGTAACTGTATGACTTTTTCCAGTACCTCCAAGCCCTTCAGCAGCTGCAATGATGAGTTAGGCTCAAACAGGGCTTTCCTGATGTTCAGGGAGTCAACCTGTACTCACAAAGCATCTTGGCAAATGTTGTCTGGCCAGCTGGGATGCTCATGAGTTTTTCTTTTTACCTGTCTGCACCGTACCCTCATCAAGCATCTCGACCCTTTATCATATTGACAAAGACTGCCTTTCATACAGTCTGTAGGGAATTCTGCACTAATTGCATCTGTAGCAACACATGGTGGTTGTATTCCCTTTTTTCTAACAGATGTTCAATCACACAAAGCCAGTGGTTTCTCTGCCACCCCATCTTCCTGGGAGACAAGGATGGGAACTAATAAATTTATAGCTGCAGTGGGTAAACTTAATTTAACTCCAACCCACCCTGAAAAGGGTTTGCAGTCTGGTTTACTGCTCTTTCCATGTACACAGGGTTTAATTATTTGTTAAACATCTTGTGCTAGTTTGTGGAATATTCTGCTGTCTCCATTTATTAATGAGGCACATTTGTGACCCAGTGCCTTCCAATGCTCTGCCATTTAGCAGACAGGAATTTTTTTGCTAGGTTCAGTAGGTGAGCCAACAGTGACTAAGGGAGTTTCTTTATTGTCAGACATGGTCTAATGCACCAGGTAGTCACCTGATAAATTTCCCTCCTGTTGGCAGACTAATCCCCACCAGAGATGAGGCCAATGATGGGGGTATTGTCCAGAGACTTTAGAAGTGTAACTGATCTGTGATGGAAGATGCAGCTTCTGGTGTACAGGTAAAAGAAAGAAAAGTGGGAGAACCGCCTTTGAAAGGTGCTGTTGCTGATAGTATCAGAGCTTTCCACTTTAAAGGTCAGTTTAATGGCTTATGGGTATGAAAAGTTTGATTGGCAAATTACCATAGCTGCTGCCCTAAAAGACCATTTTCTAAACTGTCCACATCACAACGTTATTATTTTCCTGCATTTTGATAAGATTCCCTTCAGCTCACACTGACTCCCCATCACAGTGTCTTTGTGTCCAAACAATAGATGAAAAAATGATATCTGACATAACAACCTAATTGAATTAATTATGATCAACGATTCTAGGCCAAGTGGCACTTGGAGCTAAAACTATGTCATCAGTGCTGATGTTCAGCAAATATAATATTCACCATCTTCACCAGATTAAATTAGCAGGTTAGCATGCCAGCCTCAGTTAGCGGTGGTGTTTGTTTGAAATTCCACATGCAGGTATTTTTTCTTTGTTCGAGCCATAGCAGCAAGACAATTAATCATCTAACATTAATGCCATCCCTAAAGCGATGCTTCTGTATGACAGCAGTTGCTTTAGGGATGCTGTATGCTGCCATCAGATTAAAATTAGCTCACATTCTCCATGAAATGGTAAAAATGTCTCTGTTTCAACATCTAATATGCTCTTTATGTTATATTAAGAATACAATGTGGCTTTTTTAAGATTTGCCAATTATTGTAAGCTGTTTTTATACTTTAAACAGAGCTCAATGTTTTTGGAATTGGGGTTGGGAGTCATAATTACTCTGTATTTAATGTAAAATGCATATTTAACATGAGCACTCATTTACAGAGATTCACAAAAATGAGAGCTTTGAGAGACTCATTAAAACATTTTCTCATTGCCTTTTCATAAAAATGTTTTCAAGGTTTGATGGGGTATTTACAAGGCCAGCTCAATGTCACGACTGCAGATTCTCTGTTAAAAAGGATTATACAGACACATGGAACCTGCGCCCCTGTGATGATTCAAGACTTTCCATTCAGCATGTCATTGTAGCACTCTGTCACCTTCCTGCCCCTGTACTCACTTGTCCTTCATCATGAGCTCCAACAAGCAATCCTGTCAGTCAAACCAAAACCAGTCAAGCATGTTTTGTATAGTGGCAAATGTCCTCTGATGAAACGGCAGTCAGTTTCAGACTAACGAGCAACTATTTCTGCTTTTAGTCAGTCACTCATGGCCTTACACATTCCCACAATCCCACAATGTACTGCCCTAAAAAGGTCTGTTGCCATCAGCAATGAATGGGCAGAGCCAACTGAACTCTAGAGGCCTCATCTGTGTGAGTGTGTTTGTGTGCTGGGGGTGGGTGGGGTTGCATGAGTGTGTGTGTGTGTGGGGTGGGGGACTCCTCTGCTGTTTATGCTATTGCACTGCTCTTTTCAAGAGCTGTTCATCTGCACTCACACACACACGGATGTACAACACACAGAGAAAGCCATGCATGAAACATAGTTTGCATTAAATACTTGATGAGGTGTGTGAGGCTGTCAGGCGTCGTTCTGCAGCTCGATGAGAATACTTGTCGCATTCAATGAACAATTTTGTCTTGTGTAATGTCTCCTGAGCTTCAATGTGGGGAATCAGCTCTGAATCCCAACAATCTGCTTATATAAACTACTGTACATGTGCACATTACAGTCTACCATGATGTATAACAAATAACCCTCAAATGAATGCACTGGCAACAATACAGCCCAGCCAAGCAGCTCTTCTGTTTCCCTGTAAGTAACCTTTTTGAATAAAAAGGCTGTTTTGTTGTATCATCCTATTCCTGCTTTTTGTACATCCTGGTTGCTGAGTACAAATAATTTAAAACTAAACCAATGCATTCAATGAAAGGTTTATCATTGTTAACTGATGTAATTCCTTATCATTAAAGATAAAGATATACTTTCTTTATCACCGATTCTGTTTGTAATCTTTATGGACAGAATTTCTAGGCGCAGCCGAGGTGTTGAGGGGATCCAGTTTGGGGGCCTCAGAATCAGGTCACTGCTTTTTGCAGATGATGTGGTTCTGTTGGCTTCATCTGGTCCTGATCTCCAGCTCTCACTCGAGTAATGTGAAGCGGCTGGGATAAGAATCAGCACCTCCAAATCTGAGACCATGGTTCTCAACCGGAAAAGGGTGGAGTGCCCTCTAGGAGTGGGGGGATAGGATCCTGCCCCAAGTAGAGGAGTTAAAGGGGGGGCGTAAGATCAACAGGAGGTCTGTCGTGGTGAAGAGCGAGCTGAGCTGGAAGGCGAAGCTCTCAATTTACAGGTCGCTCTATGTTCCCACCCTCACCTATGGTCACGAGCTGTGGGTCGTGAACGAAAGAATGAGATCCCAGGTACAGGCGGCCACATCGAGAGGAGCCAGATGAGGTGGCTCGAGCATCTGGTTAGGATGCCTCCTGGACGCCTCTCTGGTGAGGTGTTCCGGGCAAGACCCTGTAGGAGGAGGCCTCGGGGGAGGCCCAGGACACACTGGCTGATCTCGCGGCTGGCCCGGGAATGCCTCAGGATCCCCCCTGATGAACTGGTGAATGTGGCTGGGGAGAGGGAAGTCTGGGCTTCCCTCCTTAGGCTGCTGCGTCCTGACTTTGGATAAGTGGTGGAGGATGGATGGATGGATGGATGGATGGATGGATGGATGGATGGATGGATGGATGGATGGATGTGTGGGTGGATGGGTGGGTTTGTCCGAACCCTCTTCAACATCATACACATTGATTCAGGACTGCTCCGTTGGCAGTACAACATTGTTTGCCAACACCTTAAAAAACTATCACTAATCAATAGAAAAATCAAACTGCATAGTGATTTTTCAGCTCTAAACTTAATACTTTCCAAGGTTTACTTATAAAAACATTCATTGCTATAGTTGAATGATACAAGTTTGTAGTAAAATGACAAAAGAACAATTGTGGACATGCTGTAACAAAAGAAGAAGGGAGTTGTTACTCTGATTTGATATGGACCCAATCTTCCACCTACACTCATCTTCCTCTGAGAAACATGACCTGCACCTTTGTTGCAACTGTAAACATGTTGTTACCAATATTCTTCAAGGGAGAAGACTATCACCCACTCAGCAGTTAATAGGCTAAGGATGGTATTATGCTGTATTTCATATGCCTTATAAAGTAGGAAACTGAAATTCTGAATGACGTCACTCAAATACTTGATGATGAAAGTGTAAAATGATAATAAAGTGATCAATGTTTACTTGAGGAACAGAAATAGGCTCCCTGAGTTGGTTCTACCAGCCCAAAAGCAGGTCTTTGTTTGACTGTCATGTCCAAGCAAAGGAAAAAAAGTAGACTCCATATTCAAAAACTGCTCCATAATCACCTGATACAGCACAACTCTATCATTTTCTTCAAAGATAGCTCAAGTAGGAGAAAATTATAGGGTTATTCGTAACTATTTTCTGCTCCACATTATTAGACATATATTGGTTCAGAATTTGTTTACACCAGCAATAAATTGCAAACATAAATGCCTCAAACTACAGTGACTGTGTTGATGGTAATTAAAGTACAAGTCAGTGTATGCAACAGGAGAGCTCTGTAGCACCTGGAATTAATGCATCAGGAAATTATTTGGTTGTAACTCTAAAAAAGATGCAGTATTTACTGTGAAGTACGGGCCAACTCTGAATGTCACCATCAGTTCACGTTTGTAATTTAGCTGCCTATATCGGAGGTTTTTGCTCCCACAAATGTGCGATTAAAGACTGTTAAACATACCATCTCTTCTCTGAGCTCTCTTTTGCCAGGTAAAGTCATTTCAACTGAGAATACAAAGCAAAAAGCCCCATGAGACATGGTTGATCATCTGTCATTTAAAACGACTACATTTAAGATTGATGAGGTATAAAATAGTAAAAAAAATGTTACCAAGGAGAGAGATTTTTGTATCCGGGTTGAAAATTATGTGCATATTTTACAGTTTGACATTATTTAGTTAAAGGTTGGTGATTCAAAACTAAAAGTGACAGCTTTTTTTTCACTAATTTACTCAATTTTTTTTTTTTTATTAAAGTTTGCCCATTGTACGTCATTTTTTCATTTTAGGAGTTACTGTGGAAGACTTTGCAGATTGTTCTGTGAAATTAACCATCAGTTAAGACTATTAACCAATAAAAAAAAAAACAGATTTTTTTCTAGTTGACTAAATTAATAATTTACCAACATCTCCAGCTACGCTGATGGCTTTGGGGGCATTCTGAAACATCTAAACCCAGGGCACATTAGCCACAAGCAAATAGGTTGCAGTCTAGCATGTTAGATGTAGTTGTGATTTGGATGTAGTGCAATTCACAAAATCCCCTTATCTTGCAAGGTAAATAACTGCTTGCCAGTAGAAATTTAGTTATACCAGTATTATAACCTTTGAATATGAACCTACTCTTGGAATTATATACATTAAAAAGTATGGGCACACTTTCATAATAAATCTAATGGAATTGTGTGTCCAAACCTACTTCTGATGTTTTAAGTGGGATTATTATTTCTACTCATTAGCTGGATATGAAATAATGAGATAATAACAGACAATAACTACAAATTTGCTTCAAAATAATTGTGCTTAGCTTTAAGGTCTACAGAAATAGAAACAATGCAAGTTACTGTCACGTACACATACAGACATTGCAGGTCTCTAGAGCTGCACCTTCAGGCCAGATTAGTTTGAATGACTCAGAGGCAACTCTCCTGCTGTGTAATTGAACACTTCTACTGTACACTCTCTGTTCAAACACTTAAAGTTACACACAGATGTGTGTACATGCATGGTTATTACTGTGGAAAACCCTACACTGAAGATTTTTGTATGAAAAAGACATAAAAGTGTGGGAAAGAAAAGTTAAAAAGGAATATTAAAGTGAGAAGAAAATAGGGGAGAGGAGGAAATGAGAGCACAGAGAGATGTAAGACAGCAGGGTAAGAAAGGGAGAATAAAACGGAGAGCCTTCTTTTTCCTTAAATACTCCTGCTGAGATGCTGCTCCTCTGATCAAACCGCCAGAGAAGAGGTGAGGGGGCGCATGTAGGAGGAGGACGAGAGAAAAAGAGATACAGAGAGCAGGGAAAAAAGAGAGGGTGCTGAGCAGAGAGAATGAGAGCAAGGTAAGAAATGGGATGGATGTAGAACAGTGACAGTTGTCATATCCAAACAGTAAGAGATATGACTGTGTGAATAAAAATTGGACTTCTACAAGATATCTGTGCCCAATATACTCTCTGTCCGTCGATCTTCCCTTTTAAAACCCATCAGGTTTTGTTTCATCATGGATAAGTCATACCTGTAACAACAGCCATGACATCAGCCCACTTACACTCAGCTGACTTCATTGACAGTGACGACCGCCACCTTGGGGGTATATGGCAGGGGGATATTGTTTAAAAGGGATCTGTACCTACTGAAGTTTACTCACACTGGCTGTATCTCACTTCACATGTTGGTCTATTTAGATTCTTCAAAACAAAAAAGGAATTGGAGTAAACCAAGCACTAGCATCCCTGTGCACCCACACATATACATTCATAACCAGACAGAAAATAAACTTAGGTTGTCATTTTAACTTGCACTTTGAACATAAAATGAGGTGATAGGAATTATTTTCAGCTTTTAAAGAGCTGAATGAAGCTTCTGACCATGATAAGTTACAATGTGTAAGCACATTTTACAAAGTCCTGTACAAAGTGTAACGCTGTAGTCTGTGTGAACTATGAGCCTGTATTAAAGTGGACATACAGTACATTTGAATGTACAAGTCTCCTTTTCCCACCATCAGTTACTAATAATGAGAAGCATGTCCCTGCAAATTTAATGATATTCAGCATTTATTATTTGGTACCAGCAGTATATCACAAATCTCACCAGTTTACATTGGCCAGTCTGTCACCATCCACTGTTAAAAACCTTCTCTATAATCATCCATTCAGATTCACAGGAGCATCTCACTATTTTACAGCAATTTCTTCATATTATTACTATTATTTCATTGTTAAACCAGTAAGATGTAGTAAAACAAACTGAACACACAGTTAATCGCAGTAATTTAGCAAAATTATGTCAATTTAGGGATGTTATGAGTAGCAGTAACATTATTGTTACTATGGCAACGAGAGGATGTAAATGTTGAAACAGTGAAGCATGTTGGGTTCTTCGCTATAAACCATTCAGGAGCAAATAATCTATCTCTTTTGCTTCACTCTTTTTCCTGTAGTTTCTTTTAGCTTTGGCTATTTTCTTTAAAACACTTTACAATTGATTTCTTATCTCATTTTCTCGCTCACACTCACATTGATATAGCTTCCTCGTCTATGGATGTTCGGCTTTGCTCCTACATGTACATACATTACACACACATATGAGCACATCGAGACCAATATGTTGTCCACAAAACCTTTTAATAGCCGAACAGTTGTAGGAAAATAAAAAAAGAATATCGTATATTGTACATGGGGGACAGAAAACTGCAGGCATTCCTGATAAATCATCCTACCTCGTAAAGACTGCTACCATTGTGGTTGAGGTAGTTTGTACAGTTTGAGGCATTTTAAATCAATACCATAAAAACTATCCAACTGCAGTGAAAAAGGTGTTTAAACAGTTTGTGAATTAAATCTTTAAAAATGCTGTCATATAATATCCGACGGTTATGAAAAGGAGTGAAGCAGAAACTTCATCTCTCTTATGTGGTTGCTTCCTTTTGCAAATATCTTTGCTTTGCTAACTGCACCCAACCCAACCATCACTATGCTGCTTATTCTTTTACAATTACAGATTATAGATAGATCTCACTTCAAATCAGTTTAACTCTCCATTCAATCCACAGCCTTAAGCAAACCCCCACCCGCCCTTTGGCCCTATAATAACTTTAGCTTTTTGGGATCACAAGTAAAGTATGCATGTGATCAGTAGACCAAATTTGCTGCAGATTAATGAAGAGATAATGTTGTTTTGACAATGTTTAAATACTGGCCTGTTTTTGGTTCAACTCCAACGTACCACAGAACTCTTGCATGTCCCTGTTTATAACACAGTGTTTATCCTTTACTGGACAGACACATTTTAAATGCTCGGATTAAAAAATAACACTTGTTATTTCGGGCATCATTACAGTACACTTCTGTTTAAAAGGAACTTATGAGCTCTTGTTTATTGAAATTAGTATCTTGAGATGGGCAGTTAGTTTGTTTACAGAGTAAGATGCTTTTACAATATTGTGTCACACAAACATTGTCCTGATTGTGTCACATTAATGTCAAGAAGGAAACTTTGTACAGCACTGTAAGTTATTTATTTCATGACTCCATCTGAACCATTCCTCTTAAAAGAAGAACATATGCCAAATGTAGATCACTCACAACAAAAAATCCTCAGCTCAACTGTATTGAGCAATTTATTCAATGCAAGAAAAAAAGCAATCTAAGAGGGAAAAAATATTTTAAAATAAAAATATATATTTGATAGTAATTCTTTTTACATTGAGAGCAAAAAATGTTTTGAGATAATTATTATTAATTATCACATTTTTAAAATATATATTTCTTTTATAAAGTATTTCAAATATATATTTTCTTTGCTGTCAGAGTGAACATTTTATTTTAAATATAATTTCTTCTCTCTCAAAACTTTTTTCTTCTCACTCTCAAATCCTAAGTTTTTGCTCTCGATTCAGTTTTTTTCTATCGAAGTAAAAAATCAGCAGGAGGCGGTCTCGTGCTGCTGTTGGTCATTCTCAGCCAGACTGACAGCTGGATGGGCCTGTTAGATAATTAATAATAATTATCTCAAAACCTTTTTGTTTTTTCAAAACAATGGCCGATCCATATGATGCAAAGTCTTGACTTAGAATAGATAAACATTAAGAGTTATGTTCTGACTACACTAGAACACCAGAAATATTGGCTGCTGCCTTTCCAGACACAGCATAGTTGTTTAGTAAAGTAATGTAACTTGTTCACCTGAATTATCTTGAATTAGGTGGGACGGGAAGGAGGGGTGGGGGTGTAATTTTTGTGATTTTTAACCCAGCATGTTAAAAAATAATACCCAAGGGTTTGCTGCTATTCCATCTACTCCATTATTACTCCACTTAAATCTCTGGGGTCAATGTTTTCTAACAACATGTATCCAGCGATGATGAGATGTTTGACATCATCAGACAGACCAGAAGTTCAAAAAGTGCATGTTTTGGCTCTAAAAGGGGAACGTCTTAGTGGATATTCAAGTTTTTCAAGTTCTTTAATATCCACTTTAAACAGCACCAGTCAAGGTTGTCATGAATCTGGTTCAAGTCACAAATATTGACAGTTAAACTCAACAAAATTCCTGTCCTACGTTATTCCATTTGAACTAAGTGATGATGAAGTACTGCCAAAGGCTCTTGACCTAACAAGCTAATGAATATATCACTTACATATAATCTAATGATCTTCACTTATTTTTTTATATCCTAAGCATAGAGTCAACAAATCAAACTCCTTCATTAGCATGGGCCCTCATGAGTTCATATGTCATACATTTATTCATGCAATAATTCAGCCTGAGTCTGGGATTTATAAGTGCATGAATTACAGACAAGTCACGAACACTCACACTACCGGGCAAAACTATGGACACACTTTACCACTAGATTTAATGGTAAAGTGTGTCCAGACTTTTCAGTAGTATTATGTATGAAAGTGTTGTATTATGTTTCAGATGCTTTTCATCAGAGAATGAAAGTCACGAAGTGGTTGCCCTTTTCAATCAGGCTGTTTTGGATGAGTGTGAATGAGTTTTAAAATCAGCTGAGACGTGAGATAAAAAAAGGTTAATGTAATAGTAAAGCTTCCATACTCCCCTATGCATTCTAAATACATCATGGCTTGTATCATGGCTCAACTCCTCCATTTTCTTGACATTTGTCAAGGCCACAGCAAGCAACACAACTTCTTGCTTCCTCAGAAAACTTTCTCCAAGTTTTTCCAGATTCTCTTGTGGGATTAGGGTTGAGAGAACATGGCTGAGAGTAAAGGGACTGTACGGCACAAAGCAGTGACCCTGGCAGCTTATAGTCTCTTCAGCACCTCTGATAGAATACCTTAAGGAAAACAGGAAGAAATCCACAAAACACATTTAAACAGGATTAATAAATTCCCTAGACTACCCTGTTGTATGTGAAGAAAAAGTGTTGGTCCACTGCTTTGAGATCAGAGGAGTTTAACTGTGGATCATTTTGGGTCTGAGGAGTAGGAGTCGACGATAGTCCAACTGAAAGACAGGCTGTACTCCAAAAAACAGAGTAAGTCAAAAATGTAACAATTGGGAAATTGAAAAAATATTTTATATCAGATACAAAGAAAGTTTTTTCAAAGTTGTTAAACAACATTTCCCTCCTTCCTACACTTTGGACAGTAATCTGGCTTTAGATCATGTGGGTATCCATCACAGGCAGGTCAATGACCTGTGTCTTCATTCTGAGTTGCTAAAAGGATTATTGTACTCCTCTGAGGCATCACAATACAAGCCCCAAGACTCTCTCTTGACTCATCTTTTTCAGCTCACACTTCTGTGCTTAATTCTTCTCATCTCAAACATGCTTAAAATACTTCCCTTCCGGCTGGACAACCTCATTCTGCATTCACATTTACCAGCTAATTCTTCGGTTGCCGGTAATTAATTCTTTGGAGATATCTTAGTAAGAAAAAAACACAATCAACTTTCTAGCATTTGACAAATGAGTGGGGAAAGCACCCACATA